>JAQFZC010004015.1:0-17135 GCA_034695205.1 Dicyrtoma fusca | reverse complement strand
TTAAAAGAAGCCAAAACATGTAATTTCCGTTTTCAAAATGTGTTAAAGCATGATATGTAGGTTTTCCAAGGATCCACAACATAAAATGTACTTTTGTAAAAACAACCAAACATGAAATTGACATTTTCAAAACACTCTATTTTGGAATTACTGTAATTTGGACGAAAATCAATCAAGATTGCATTTCCCTCAAGCTCTTCTCTGATTTCATAATATTGGGAGGTCCCAAGGAGCGTGAGGCTGTGTCGGTGTGAGTTTGGTGTACTATGTAGTTGTATTAGTACGCATAAGTTCGGAGCTAAGGACTGATATTAGGGAGGTAGGTGGCTGCTCATGCTGTTAGGTTGTTCGGGACGTGAGCTAAACGCGTCTGCTGAGGTCTGTCGTGAAAAGCTCTATCCATTTTACTTAAGAGCACCGAGCTAACTTGTACCTTGTTCCATATTATGTATGCATTGTACATGCATACATTATTTATGAGAGGATACCTGAGCCTCAGAATCAACCATCACGGCGCCTCTTCCTTCTCTTTCCTCCACAAGCAAGCCCAAGTCTGTCTTCCTTTTGCTTTCCCTTCCTTTTCCTTTGCCCGCCGCACTTCTTTCCTTCCTCGCTGTCTTCCCTTCCTTCTGCCCAGCCTTCCTTTCTTTCCTTCCTCGGCTGGCTTGGTGTGTGTTCCTCTCTCTCTCTCTCTCGTCTTGTGCAAAATCGATTAATGGATTTCACACGGAGAGAATGCCTTCGTCCTGGTCTCCTTCTCGTTCTAGTGGAAGTAATCGTAGTAGCAGTCCTACACACGTACATACCTAGTATCTGTGGTTTCCTAGTGCAAGTACCTATGTACCTACATCTAGACTTAGACTCAAGCTATCTACAACGGAACTGCTATATAGATCCCGCTATATCTACGGGCTCTCAGATATTATGATATGTAATTTTGTAATTTTATACTTTATAGTATTTTAGACCTGCTATTATACACTAATACCTCTCTACCTGATTACGTATACATTTTTGACCGTATATTTGTATACATATTTATGGGCGAGCGTAATTATATGTCTAAAAAGATAATAGTGTAATATATAGCATGTTCAGGGAAGTCTAGTGGTAGTTGTGAAGACAGGCTTTAATACTTTAAGGACCCAAGTGGGAAGAACGACAAGGAAGCCACAGTCAGATTGTTCAGTATTTCCAAGTGCAAAACCTTATGATAAGCCTCTTACGACCCTACCGACAGATACTTTGATACTTGATACGCTCACGTCCCCGTTCCCGTTACCTAGGCACCTACTACCTCGGGTTATAAGTTTGTAAGGAGGTAGGCTGGGAGTAATGATATCATATTGGGAAATGTCCAAATGCTTGTTTCACAATCTTGTCAGCCCTAGACCGTAGACCGTAGAACTGAAGACTTGCTTAACTTTTACTGTATGTAATGTAGACGCACTTTGTTCGTATTTCGTATTAATATTTGTATGACACGGCTTATAGTTTATAGTCAAGTTCAGGAGTGGGTAGCTAGAGCCTCTGTATCTGTAATGTACAAAGTATGAAACTGGAGACATAATTTTTGTTTGTTTGTCATTTATTCGATGATGGCAGGCAGGGAGGCAGGATGTTCGCTCTCTCAAGGAGTGAGTATACATTACTTATAGGTATAGCTGATATCAAAAGTGCTATGCCAATATCCATCCACGATGAACTTACATATGTACCTATACTTACTATCAAAATTTTTATAATTATATTGCTTACACAGTACAGATGTGTATTCAGTTACTGGGTTACTTCATACAGAAGTAGTATGTACTAAAAAAAAAAAAAACATAGTACATAGTACATAGGTTTTAACCCATTTCAATTTGGAATCCGCGCACCTTCCTAGGTTCCCACAAACTCTCATCATTTGCAAACATAATTACTATTATGTATAGGCATAGCCAGTCAATTATAAAGCAGGAGGGTAGTAAGGCAGGAATAATGCAGCATGCCTAAGGATTAGACACAAGTTTGTGTCAGCAAGAAATGAAATAAATTCTAAGGCGGAATTTCATGGAGACAGAGCAACCTTGCAAATAAATTATTAGAGGGGAAAACAGTGCAGAATTGCAATAATGGCCAAAATACTATTAACTATTACATACTACGTAAATCCCAGAAGAGAACTGCCTACCTACTTACCTATAATAGCCTATTGGTAGTTGGCTAAGTTGCCTGAAACTGAATGGGCTACTTCACCATATATGTAATAATACTATAATATGAAATTGCATAACCCCATTCTCACAATAGTTGTTTCAATGTGGAGCACTGCTCCATGACATGCAATAAATATATAAATGAAGGATTTTCAATATTCTACGCAGCCCAACTGGTTAACGTTTAAATAAATACGGAAAAGTGTGGAGCCCACACCTGTTAAACTGTATATGGCTCATACTAAAATTGAATAAATTAATAATGGTGTTTATTCCTTTGTAATTGCAGAGCACGTGTCAAGAGTGGACTGCGAATAATTGGGATTGAGCCGAATGTAGAGAAAACATGGAATATTACTGCAGATTTCAATCCTCGACGAACACATGCAACCATCACAGCCGTGAGAAAAGTTGACCCAAGATTTCAGGACAGAAAAGGGTAAGTTGATCGCAATCCCTTCTCTTTTTTTTCTTCTTCTTCTTTTTTTTAGCCGGTAAAGAGTGTGTGTGTTTTAACAGTCTGTACTTCCCATTCTGAACACATCACTCTACATTAGTTAAGAGGAACCAGATTATTATTTCCATTTCCTGGAATTTTGACGGAAATGAAAGAAAGGCTTCTTTTCTTTCCATTCAGCTCTCAGCTCAGTGGTTGGCTCAGTCTGCTTAGAAATTCTAGAAAGGCCCCTGAAAAGGCTGTTGCTGTTTCTGTTTCTGTAAGTACGCTAATGGTATCTGTACGGTTTACGGTGCATCAGTACTGGCTCTGGAAGCATATTATAGGTACCTATCTATGTATTCTTGGTGTAGCAATTGCTTTGAGAGTGAAATATCTGGGATCCTTGAAAATTATGAGTAATGAGAGTCGGACTGGCCTAGTCAAAGATACACAGCATGTCTTAAAATTATGGTAAGTCAAATGGGGAGCTCAATTCTCATGAATCCTGGAGATGTTTGGGCTTCTCGAGTGTCGAGCATTGAATCGAGCGTCAAGCGGACCATGTGTACGGAGCAACACTAACGGACTAACTAACTACACTCACATTTCCCTTCCTTCCTTTTCCATCTCTTCCTCATCCTTTGAGAGTGAGAGAGTCTCTATGAATCTGTGATCCTGCCTGCATTTCTCATTTCCCTTTATCTCCCAACATTCATTTCAGTCGCCTTCAACTTCCTCGTTAACTATGCACAAAGTATTTTGAGTGGATTTCACTTCTATTTAGACTACAATCCTCAGCACTCACACTCACTTCATGAGCGTGAACGAAAACGAAAACGAAAACGAACAACACTACAAATAACACAAGTCTACGACGCCTACTTTACTGCCTACCTACCATCGGAGCTCTACCTTTACTTGAGAGAGCTAGAAACTATCATATATTAATTACTATAGGACCGAGCCTCTCATACTATACTGTAGAGAGTAGAACATTTTAGAACAGATCTATTACACTTTGCTGGATAAAATGACAGTGGCCATTAGCTGGGAAAATTATCTGCCTACGTTTGCTCTGTCTCTGTCTCTGACTCGCTCTCGCCTATTTGTCAGCTGGATAAAATGTCGACGGCAACGGCAACGGTTGGCGGCGTTAGGTGATTACAAATACATTAATTAATTTCCTTGATGAACACAACGGCTTCGTTGTAGTTTTATAATTTGTAGCTTCCATTTATTATTTTGAATCGTCCCTACATAATCAACCAACCTAATTTCCTTGTAGTATATATGATCACTGTCTCTCAATATATAGTGGATACGTTTTTTATTACCAGGAACATAATAATTGTTGTAAGTTACACGAATAATTATATAATTTAAATACACAGTTCATTAACTAATTAACAAGTACGTATAATAAAAAGGAGCATAAATGTACTTATAAGCACTTAATTAACAGAGTCAACAAATAACTTGAGTTAGTCAACCATAACTATTCAATATGGTAGAAAAAATACGACAATAAATCCTACGGATGAATATTTTAATTAAAAGAAACGGTGTAATTCTGAGTTCCGAAAAACGTGATGTTTAAAACTTGTCAAAAGCTACATGTTGAGGCAAATAACAAGTTTTTCTGGCTAAAGCTGACTATTGTTAATAATTATTATTGTAAATAAACGTAGTGACAAACTGACTAGCATTTGTACGTATGTATAACGAGAATGACATAAAAAAACAACTGCCTTATAATTACACGCTGTAGACTTTAAGTCTACAAAAATACATTGTTTTCTGTTTGCATAGCAACCTAAAGTTAGCAAATTTTGGAATGAGAGGGCAAAGGTAAGAGGAGCTGGTGGAGTTGGAGACCAATACAGCTAATTAAGTTGATTAGTTGAAAATTCAAACTTTTTCCATCACACTAAATCTCTGAATAGATCAGGATATCTAAAGGGAATCAGTGAATCATGGGCATCATGGAAAGATGATGTCGTTTCCATTTTTCCGTTGGAGCTTCCCAGCTCATTTGCAAAGCTCTGAATAAGCTCGCAACTTCCAGAGTCAGAAATTTCCATTTGTAATTTTCTAATCCTGTGACTAACGCAAGTATGAGTCTGAATACTCAAATCTGCTACCTACATTTTTTTCCCTTGAAGTCACTAAGCTTCCTATTCAAATTCCTACTTTCTGAAGAAAAAAAATCATGGTGGCACTTGTAAGGCACTGTCAGCATATTAGACTATCAGTGATATCATAATGTTGACGTTACGTCGCCTACTTCTACTTCTACTTCTACTTGTAATGGAAGTTAATCAAGCAGTACTGATATCGTGTCCAAAGCCATACATTTGGGAGTACATACGTCGTAGCCATGTCATTACGAATATTTGAGAGGGAAGTTAAGGGTATTCCATGTGTACATACATACTTGAATAGAACCTGCGATGCTGGAGCTGGAAGATAATAATTTAAAGTTAAGTAGACTAGATAGTCATTTGGTAATAGAGAGCTTGTGGAAGAAGAGGCAAAGTAGAATGAAATTAGCCATGTGTTGACAGAGTTGGCTATTTTTCTTGACTGTCGAGCTGAAGGGAGACACCGCATGTCAGTAAG
The DNA here is from genome assembly GCA_034695205.1 of Dicyrtoma fusca. Classification (NCBI taxonomy): domain Eukaryota; kingdom Metazoa; phylum Arthropoda; class Collembola; order Symphypleona; family Dicyrtomidae; genus Dicyrtoma; species Dicyrtoma fusca. Next base: position 11,876 of record JAQFZC010004015.1, on the reverse strand, counting down.
TGTACGTGTGTATGTAGAGCAGAGCAAGTACACAGGGATGTTCCAACATGTAGAGCCATAAGTTGTAAGTTCTGTCTTCCTTTTTCCTGCCTTTTTCCATCTCGCTCGTCTCCTCTGTGTTTTACGACTCTTTGAGAGACTCCGCACTCGTGGTACTAACTATGGGGCTGGGACTGTGATTCCGATTCTCGTATCTTGTGGAAAGGCACTTGCATTTCATTTCATTTGGCTTCACTTGGCTCACGTCGCTACTACGTACATATGTACCTACTATGGCCCCAATGATCACCACACCACACCAAACACTACTGCACTGTACTGCAATGAAATGAAATGAACTCGTGTGCCTCTCAATTCTCAATGTAAACTTAAGACTATGTACAGCTGGAAGGACAAAACGCTCTATTTGTAGTTATTTCTTTATTTTAGGGGCTATGAATGTATTATGCGAACACATATTACGATTTGGAAGGAAGCGAAACATTGCGAATTATACATTTTTGTAGCCAAGTTTTTCAAAGCCTGGCTCCTCCGGATACTATTGACATTATTAAATAGGGCTTGACCTTCTAGTTACCTACATATACGTATTGAGAAAGTAGCAAATGTGAAAGCATGCCAACTTCACCTGGCCATGTAAAGCAGAATACAATATGTACCTACCTACATAAGTTTTTTTTAAATGGTCACAACAGTTTTTTTGATCAGTGCTAGTTTTGAAAAATGGTCCTTTTAAAGAGTACTTTCTTTAAAAAATAGTTTTTTGAAAACTAAATAGCTTGTTAGTACATTTGTTATACAAGTTTTTCTAAGACGTAACATTTGAAAGGCTCCTTAATAACGTCATAATATACTCCCACACGCTGACGCTGTGATGAAAGTTTTGGATAGCGTACTGTGCGTCTTGAACGACGATTTACATAGCACTTCTGTCTGTAACAGTGTAGCGATTGTATTAGTATATACTAGATACAGTGGGACGCACCCGTTGAAAGGTAGTAAAACGGCTGGCTTGTTACTTTGGTTTGGACCGTTGACATATGGCTGCTTATGTAACTTGCCTGGTGCGTGTGTTTATGTGTGCGTCTGTTTTGACTGGAGGTGATTTTGGATTTGATTTTTATTCATTTGACGTTTTTCCCCAAGAAAATCCAAATTCAGAGTCCGCTAGGAAACGAATCGCCCAAAAACATACTATTATAAAATGCAGGAGAAACACAATGATGCAAAAGATGTATCGTGTGTGTGTGTGTGTTTTCTCTTTTCCCTAGTTTTTATGTTTTTACGATATTGAGAGTAGTGGCAGTGAAGGGATGGATGGTTGAATGGATGGATGGATCGTTGAATGGTTGGTTGGTTGACTGGATCTACTTCTATAGGTAGAACATACCTTTGTTAATATACTCCCGGTCATGTCTGTCAAGTCAAATGTCGACGGGAATTATGTACTTTAAAAGTCAATACATTTATTTCAATTCCCCATACTTTCTTTCTACAATCCCTACATGGAACAACATCACATGAAATAACAGTTGAAACAGCAAAGCAATAATACCGAGAGTGAAGATTGACATAGACTTGTGCTCAAGAGAAACTTTGACTCTTGGCGAGCATCTTGGGATATAATAAAACCAAGAAAGAAAAAAAAAGAAGGAAGAAAGAATAAGTCGAGAGAGAACATGGGCTTCAACGATACAATATTACAATTTCTCAAGTTTGAATTCGGCATATCTGTATGGGTACTTTACATAAAAATAGACACTTATCCATAGAGCACAGCTCAATACAGCGAAAATACATATGGACACCATCTATATACAGAAGCACTACAGGGTCTGCCTGTCTTTCTGCAGAACTACTAAGTTGACTGAAATCTAAGGAATAAAATGCAGTGAAATAAAATAACATGAAATACCAAATATTTTTCAAATATTGGAAATGGAGCTGCTGTGGGAAGAAGCGTATGTAGGAGGCAGTCTTGGAGACCCAGCCACCAAAAGGAAAAGGATGTACTACATATAACACTTGCAGTATTACATATATACTATGACAGTAAGTAGGCATATATCTATAGCATATACCTGTGTATCCATCTCTGTCGGTCCATAAGTCTATAGTAGTTGAAGGCAACTTAGCATTCGTTGATCCCAGTTGCAATCTCCAATGAAACGAAACGAAAAGTTGTTTCCTTATTCCTTGCCATGTGTGTGTGTGTGTGTGTGTGAGTGTGTGATTCCAACTTTGAACGAGAGCCTCCTTGTAACTTGTAAGTAGCACTAGTTAATGGCATCTGTACAGTCGGCATCTTTACATAGCTAGACACTTGGGCTTCAGGAGTGCTCCTTCGTGTACTACAAGAAAAATTCAGTGTGTGAATCCAGGCAGTCAGTGTGATATTTTTATTTTGTCAAGATCACGAATGAATGAAATGCATTTATTTACTGGTGTGATTCTCACCACTTTCCGTGCACAGTCTCTCGCAGTCTGTCGGTCAATGAATGAAATATAGAAATTCCATTGAATTCAACTCAAATATTGAGAGCTCTGTACATACATATAAATAGGTACATCTGTATTACATTGCCATTGTACATGGGCGACTGGCATGTCTAGGAAAGTGCTTCATAGCCCAGCTCAGCCCGCCCGCCCAGCCTGTAAAAGAGCTGGATACAGACATATTTTTTAATGTATCATTGATCATATCTCAGAGTGAGTACTTCTATTATTTCTGAACGTCTTACATCTATACATGCACAATTCTTTGAGTGTGGCAACCGGCAACTTGAAAATACGTTGAGAAAAGTACATGATGACTGTGTACTCTGTAGCCAGGCACTTGAATTGAGTGGCTTACTGTGAAAATATGTTTCTTCCTGGCAAGACACGACATGGCAATGCACGGCATGCAATAGTAGACTGAGCACACTGTGCATTGTAAAAATTCTAATTCTACTGTTCTGACTGGTGAGAGAGAGAGAGAGAGAGAGACGCATATAGCCCTCACGCTGAAAGCTTTCGTCGATTAATTTGACCAAAAAATGTTTTATACTGATTGTCAAGAGTTGGTTTTGGTCTTGGTCGTGGCGTCGTGGTCTTGTTCTTTTTCTCTTTTTTCCCCTTTTTTTCCTTGGTTTTTTTGTTGTTGTTGTTTTGTATTCAAATGTCAATGGCTTTAGCTCAAGCTCAGCTCCGCTCCACGCTTCACGCTCAACAACAATAATAAATAAAAATGATGCACAGCCATGTAGTAGAAGCTTCTATATGCTACCTACAGTACTATAGCAGTTCCCTACACGAATAGCTACACTATGTATTATAGATGATCGTCTGGGTTGTGAGTTGTGAGTCTAAGGACGGTGCTCTATGCTGGAAGTGCAGTGGTGACTAGTGAGAGTGGAGAGTGCACTCCACTTGACTACATAATGGTAATCATAATAATAGTAATAATAATGTGATATTCGGGATTATGCTCACATATCATCCGCTCTGTTCTAACTCCATCAAAAACTAAAACTCCCACTGCCACCAAATCACCCTTTTTTTGCCCCTTGCCTTAGAATTAGTAGGCGAGAGAATTTTCTGCAAAACATATTATATATTACAGATTACAGTTTGCAGAGCAACACTTTTATAGCCCTACCTTTATTCCCTTCTTTACTGTAATATTTAACACAAAAAATGTTCCCAGGCGATGTTTACATCATCTCTTGGAATCCTTTTTACATGTATGTACCTACGTGTAATATACGACGAAAGGAAAACTCAGATTTAAATGTAAAGTTGGGATTAAAGTTAAATCTTAATTTCTGGAAAAAGCATTTGTTGTAGAGGAAAAAGTAAAAATAATGGCTTGTACATGCATCCTTGTAATATCCTAGCAGTCGCAGTAGCAATAGCAATAGCCATAGCCTGAGCAATAGCACGTGTGAGTAATAAAATGAAATGAAATGAAATGCAATGAAATGAACCGGATCTAAATATGTTGTGTATTTATACATGCTATGTAGTTGATGTATGATATAGCATACATTTCCAGACTATATAGTGCGGAATTAAGAGTAAGTGTGCTGGAGATAGGAGTAGGTAATATAATGCTTTTTTGAATGCTGTATACGAATTTTATTAGAGTTTCAAAAGTACATGGTGCTATGGATAAGGATGGGGTTTATAATTTAAGTTCAGGAAGAAGAAGAGCTATCTCAATTATTTATGGGGACAGAAATTATAGTGGAGAGTCGTCCTCAAGAAATATCTATTGTCTGCAGCCTTACATTGCATTGCTATACGATGGCCTGGCAGTCGCTGTAGACTGTAGACTGTAGACTGCAGCTCAGCTCCAGAAACACGCAGAAGACCGAATATAAAAAAAAAGAGTTTCCAGACACTAATAAAAATCCATGCATACTTGAGCTTCAAACACATATCATATCCATATCCATGCATTCCATACTCCATATTACGATTCCTTGTATTTGTATTAAAATTGTGGTGGTAAAACCGTTACTAGGCGTGTAGCCAAGGTACATCACATCGTATAATATACAGAACATGTATGCGACAGTTACTGTGAGGCTCTTGCACGCGTTTACGTTTAAATTTATCCTATATTTTACTCTAAAATATAGGATGGGAAAATCGTATAGAATATACATAGAGTTGGGCCGTCTGCATAGAAAATCCTTGTGATTTAAAGGGTTTTTTCAAGCGTAGGTAGTTTTCCTCTTTTTCTTTTGGGTGGACGTGGACTTTTGGTGGATAGTTAGATAGAATTATGTATTAGAATGAAGAGTCGAATTTTGGACAGTGTCAGCTGGTTCTGGTCGGTCGTGGTTCGGATCTCATATTATGAACCCAGCCATAGAATCTCAAAGATTTACCCTTCCTTCCTTAAAGGTTTTTTTTCTATTTACGAAATTTTTCTGTGAACTTTTTATTTCTTTCTCAAAACTCAAACTCAAAAGGATCAAACAACCTAGAATTAAACTTTTCACAATATTGTTGCTCACTCACCTACAGAGTATGTACATACATAGGTATACACCTATGTGGAGCAGAGCCATGCATTAAGCATTAGTATTCAAGTACTGTCAGTATATAGACACCCTTGGGTATATATCTACTGGCTATACTTATATAATTATTCCTACAACACCCACCTAGGTTAGGTATAGTATGGATTTTATTATTCATGTAGATTGTACATAAACTTCTAGCGTCGGCTTATTATTAAGGATTTCCATGCCATGAAATCCAGTGCAATAGCACTGGGAAACTGGGAACTGGGAAGGAGGATGAGATACGATACGATGCATGGGCCTCATACTTCACAAGAGCACCAACAATACATTATGATAAATACTAGGACGAAAGAAGACGCACACAACACCCGCAACCAGCTCCGTATTTATGAAGGTATTTTTAAATCTTTGGAGTAGGAGTGAGCTGAGTAGTGGCTCTTACCTAGTTTTTGGGACGGAATACAAAATAATGCTTACGATTAGAATACCTGAATAGTGTACCTACATATACATAAAGGTAGGTGTTCATGAACCTTTGACTAGATGCCCAATACACCTAATAATAATAATAATGATGATGATGGGTAGGCGCACATGCATGCACATCGAATTTATTTATTGTTAGTCTTAAAATCCTGTCCGTTTCGGGAAGAAACTGTAATCAACATCCATCCAAACATAGGATAGGATAGGTCGCTCTCGTCAAGTCAAGTTCAGTCAATTTAACAAGGCAAAAACCAAAAACCAACGAGTACAATATGAGACGCTCAGACCAACCCTTTCATCTCTTGTCGTAAGTCTTTGAAAATAGCTGACAGAGATGTGCAGAGAATAACGTTCTTCTTTTTTTGTAATGTCCATCTTTAGGACTCTGCTTACAATTATTAGCCTTCAGTTTTGAGTCTGAACTTCTGAATGGCTCTTATAAATTATTACATCTTCTAAAGTGTTATGTCACTGAATCTAATGCTCTCAAAAGTGCAGCTAACAGAATTATCGCACTGATCTGGTGTCACCTTTAGATGGTTGCAGTTTGAGGTCGCGTGGTGAACAGCTGTTAGTGGAAAAGGGAATCAAACAAAAACAGTTTGGAATAAAAACCAAAATGTATGTATTATGAATATCTGATGGCATTTTTGATTGCAAAGTAGGTATTTTCATTGTAATTTAGTACACCTTTACATATGTATGTATGTACAGCCCCCCAAAATGCTATGCTTATACCGTCAAGCAAATAACTACGCCTACCACTACATCTACAACAACGTCCGGGAAGTACTCCAGATCGCAATAGACGAAATGCACTGTGTCTACAGAATTCTATCGAATTTTTCTATGGGATTTTGTCATATTATGCTTGATTCCCAAGTGTTATTGCGGATGCCATAATGTCAAAGGCAAAGGCAGAATCACAGTCACAGATAGAGTTGAAGTAAAAGCCAAAGCTAAAGCCCAAGTCAGCCTAATTGGATGTTGGTATACAGAGGAGACAGGGGAATAAAAGTCTTACTTCTCCTCACTAATAAGATCAACTTATGAAAAATAAGATGATGATGATCCATAGCTTGTGGCTGAGTTGTCAAATTATGAACTTGAGTCACCGTGTAAGAGGAAGGTGTGTCTGGCCTGTCTGTCTGAGTCTCTGAGTTCGACTTCTCTCTCAGTGGAACTCTCATCGCCAGCTCTTTAATAGCTGTACTGGCTGAGGTCCGTCCGTCCGTCCACGATCTACCGCTGTACAAAAGTCACTTCTCCAATCTCTTGTCTTCAAGTCTTGAGTTCTTGAGTTAAATCCAAGCACCAAAATCCATATCCATATAAATGAGTGTCTATGAGGTTCAGTCGGCAAAGTCCACCTACATGTCTGTCTGTCTGCATTTCTGTCCGTACAAAAAGTCTACATACATAGGTAAATACATACCTACGTACGTACATAGATTCAAGTTGAAAGTCACTTCATCAGCTCGGTTTTTCCTGTCTGCATTCGGTCTTGGCATGAATATGCTGGTGCATGGTAAAGTATGGGATGGTGGTTGTTATTTTATTATTGTTGTTGCTGTTTCTATTGCTAGTGCTGGTGCCGCTGGGCAAACTGATTGTGAGGAGGCATCTTCACTGGATTTTTTCCTTTCTCAATCTTCAGTCGGTGGAATCATTGCATTACAGATGCGACTGACTAGTGAATAGTATGTAGGTATGCTGCATCCGTAGATACATAAGCTTAAACACTATAAGGCATGGGCCCCAAGAGAACAGATTCAGATTGTGGAGTCCAAGCCGATAAAATCTTCTTTCTATTGTGCTCCTACAGAAAATCAGCACAAATCATACACGTAATTCACCATCACTGGGCTCGTAAACTGACTACTTACATATGTACCTACCTGTGTGCGCTGGGCACGCTAATGCGCACTGCCTTATGTGCTTACAATTGTATGAATCCGATTTAGAATGCGGTCTTAATAAGATCGCATTCGTATTTTGGGGTAGGCCCTTATCATAAATATACATATGTAGGATATACTAAGCCTTTCTTAAATTTCATTGGTTTTGTATTGAATGATACACATGTGTGTTTGCTAAAGGCTGATAAACTAGGCATTCACCGTCTCATTTGGAATGAAATGTCTATTATTATATCCATGAATAGCTGAGTCCAAGGCACGGTAAAAGAAAATCACCAAATAATAAACCAAGCACCTTCCTGTACTGTGGACAGTCCCATCTATAATAATTGTAATTGTTAACGATGATGAAGCTGGAAAGTTGCTATTTATATGGATTGGATAGCCAGATCAATAGGAACACATGTGAACAGAATGACAGACTGGAATAATGCAGAATGTCTATACAGATTATGACTTGGTAAATATTTAATGTATTCAGACTGTTTATCCTGTACGCTATGCCCTGTATATATATATAGCTGGGCAATATGAATATTTATGGGTTCTACGTATATGTGTAAAGGATAATTATATCATTTGCTTATCATTGCTTTAGTTTTGGCTTGCTGAGGGCTGAGACTGACTTGAGCTATTCATACTCACTAGTCAGCCAAAGCCAAGTGAAGTGAGTGCCGAAGGTGAATGCCGACTGCCGACCATCACCGTTGGGCAAAAGATCGTCGGCTTTCTGATCTGGTGTCTGCCTGGGCTAGCCATTCGTTTTTATGGGCACTTCTTCGTCCAACTCTGGCATTTAGGTTTTGGTTTTCTGGCCCTCATTAGAGTTACGTTCAGGCAGGCAGACGGACAGATAAGTATATATGTGTACATAGACTATACAAAGCAAAACAAAGCAGAGCTCTAGCAAACACAAAACACAATACATACATACATACAACGAAGCATAGACAGCGCTGAAAGTAAACGTAAACGTAAACGTAAGCGTACGGCAATAGTTCCGAGGTGTGTAATGTTAATGCATCTGAATTACTCCGTCAATTTATAAAGACACTCGTTTTTTTTCATGGCTCGATCCTCATCTCGCCACTTAACTGGCAACTGGCACTTGGTTGGCTTGCCCTGGCCTTACGAATGGACTCGACGAGCAACGCACTTCAATCTTCCTTTCATTCTTCATTCTTCATTCTTCTTCTTCTTCTCGTCTTCCTTTGTCTTCCAAGGGGAACAAGATTCTTTTAAATGTATTCTTCACTCATTCAGTCATTCCCGTTTGTCGTTGATTTCATGGTACCCTTTTTACCACAGTAAGAGTGTCAGTACCTCTTCAATAATGACCATAATGCATACATACATGCTTTAGCTTTTTCCAGACGAAGAAGACCAAAAGACCGTATTTTTTGTGTGGCTAGGTATGGCTATACATACGTATCTCGGTTTCTATCTATCTATAAGGGTGCAGGGTCCAAAGATCACCGTCTGAAATAGACATTTTTTTTGTACTTTTATAATTTATTATATTTGGATTTGAATTTGGGATGGAAGCGCCCAAGGAACAGTTGACCGTGTACTGTCAGTTCAAGATCGTTTGATTTTTGTGTGTGGGTACCTGCGTAATACCTGTAAGGTAGAGTGTCATAGGTGAGTACATCCTTGGGTTATAATTACATGTGTGAAGCTCTAACGGCTGAGGCCCAAAAACCTTAAAAGTTTATAAAGATATTTACACCCTTTACACCAGAGCAGAGCAGACTCCAGACCCGCATCCGTGTTAACTCTTGAGACTATAATCGCCTGCTAGCAAAGAATAAAATGGTTAGAATTAGAGATACGGAACGGAGGAGTGAAGGTGTTCAACGTCAAACGTCCGTTCCGTATACAGGTGCATATTAAACCACCGTTTTTTTACACCCTGGCTTAACTCGAGCCAAAGTTTTTGTTGTTGTTGTTGTTGTTGCTGTTCCTGAGTGAGTTTGAAGACGTAAGTTTATCTCACTAAAAATTTATTAGGATCGAGTGCTCAATTTATTAAGCAATCTCGCCTATTTATCTCGAGCGGAGATAAATATTAAACTCTCAATGGTTTTTTCTTGTTTTCTTCTCTCGTAATCTTCAGTACAGTACAACACCCATGCATACGAATGTACATAGGTAGGTAGGTACATTATCGTGTAAACATGAGCTATAAGTCCCATGCCTGCACACTTATACATATATTGCACATGAAGATTAAAAATCATCTCTGTCGCCCCACTTCATTCAACGCCTTCTAAGTACTCATACAAGCTGGGTAAACATGACTGTGTAGGAAAAACAAAATCAAAAATTATACTTTGTCAAATCTGCACGTACAAATGAGTTGCTTTCTTCTTGTGCATACATCTGCACAGATATGTTGTGGGAGCATTAGTGGTGGTGCTATTGTTGCAGTTATGTAGTTGGGTAATTCGTGGTGTCGTTCTCTTAGCTAACTGCTTTGAGATAAAGTGAAAACACTGTGTAGGCATTTATAGTGATACATAGTAAGTGTTCGTATAGATCTCTGTAGTCTCTACACAAACATTAGAGTCAAGGAAGCAGTAACCGTAAGTTGAAGCTAGTACTTAAATAACTCATCAAATTGTTTAGCTAAAGGTTATGGAATTTCCATATGGTTTCCCCACGTAGTACCTGCTCACTCTGAGTAAATTCTGTGGAATTGTAAATTGTAAGCTAAATTGTAAGCAAGCCCGAGCCCCCGCATGATATATGATATCAAGGAATACACTAATGTGCGGTTTTTAACTTCCACTCAATGTTTCTTTAATATGACCACAATTTAAGGGATCTTCTTCCTTACTTGCTACTCCGGGTCTGAGGCTTCTGCTTCTCTGTTGCTCAGGTCATAAATAAATATTACGCTTTGCTGTGGAATCGGAATGAGATGTGAGAAACATTGTAAATAGTAAACTACTGTGAGTGTATATACATACATACATATACAGGCTCCTTTAATTTCATCTCAGACAGTTCCTTCTCTTTCCCTTGTCTTGTTTACAACAACTTAATGTATAGTCAACAGTTCATAAAAGTTGGTATGCACTCAGGCACAGGGGCCTCATATTGATATAACTTGCTCCTTCCCGTCTTCATCTTCACACTGTAGATTAGAAAATCATGAATTCCATCTCACATTCACGTCCACATATGCACGAGTCTATGTCTGCACACTTGCACATGTATAGACCTTTCCTTTTATACATTTCCATTCTAATTTTGGATCTCTCAAAGTTCAACTGTTCTACCCTTCAAACTTGTAATGTGTACAGTACAGTACAGTGCAGTAGTGCAGTGTGTGTACAGGAAAAAGTTTTAAATGTTTTAATAAAATGAAATGAAATTCTTCGCCTCTTTCACATCTCCTCCCTTTCGTCTTAGAATTCTGAATTCTTTAGTAATTTCACTTCTTGTGGATGTACTGCACTCTTTATATACGTATGTATATAAACACACACACACACGTAGCACTATGCAAATTACATTGAATTATTAACGCAGTGCGAACATAGAAATATGTATACGTACCTGAGTACATACTCAGATTCTGACACGAGTACCAGTACGTCCATAACATATAATAAAGCTATAACTAGAGATATGAGTTGATTTCCGAGTAGTAATTGCGATAAACTACGGGCTGTTGGAACGCAACGTATGTTGGCGTATAGGCACAGTGAATGAAATTTATTTTGAAATACAAACAGATGCCTATGTACATAGGAAAAGTTCAAAGGTTAAATATATTCAAGTGTCACTGGTGCCATTATATTATGTCAGTCTTGTTTATAAGTAGTATTTAGCCTTTCACCATTTACACAAGAATTTGAGATTCCAACTTGCCGACTATAAGTACTTACATATGCATGTAATTTGTAAACTTTTTTTAGTGAGATCCCACAGATTCCACCAGAGAATATACTATGAAATGTAAACGATGGATCCAAAATGTGTATGATTGATATTTTTAGAAAACGGGGAAAAAATTTCTATTTCCTGATAAATGAGATACGGATTGCATTGCATCATTGGAAGGCATGGCACTACTTAGGTATACACAAAGCTCACTAGTGAGCTTTGGCTTTGCTTTGATTTGCCTTCCTGCTGATGTTATTGCTACTGTTTCGCTGCTATTTTGAGCAGACTATTGACATTTAAAATCCGTAGCCAAAGCAATGGCCATGCCTATAGGAAGGTTCTGGTTTGTTCTATGTACAGATATACTTATAGCCGAAGGAATTATACAATCTTTTATTATTATATAATGATGCGGCATTATTATTGCACCGTACCTATAAGTATGTAGTATGTACCTACATATCTAAATGGATTGGACTCTGATCGGTTCGTTCCCCTGTCAATTTTTTCCGCTCTACTGGCACACAGTTCAGACGGTTGTTGTTCAGTATGGGCACAG
>JAQFZC010004014.1:0-17141 GCA_034695205.1 Dicyrtoma fusca | reverse complement strand
ATTTGTGATTATTTTACAGTTTTGAGCGTCACGTTTCACTGCATTACAATTCCGGAAGTTTTTTCTGTAGCTGCTCAGCCCTGAGTTTAAGTTTCAATAACACAGTTCAAAGGAGAGGACGGTATTCATCATGGATTGTTCTCCTGAATATGTAAGTGTAATGTTTTCGATATACATTACCGAGTAGTAACTGTAGAATTTTGACTCTGATTTGAAGGTAAATAATTTTGTTATAGGTACTGATAAATGTTTATTATTTGTTCTAATTACTACAGGCTCTGCATCCGAAACGGAAAGAGTATGCCGAAAAGCAACCGTTAATGCCTACAGAATTGCTCGCTCTTCTTCATCAACACAAGAAGGGTAAACTGGAGACGAACTATAAAGTAATAAAGGAGGAATTTCATCACATTCACCCAACCAGCACAGTGCTTGTTCGCCACGATATTACTATTGGACCGGACAACGTCGACTACTTAGGTATTATTCATAAATAAATAGTAATAGTATAAATAAAATTCTTTAAAATTATCACTGTAATTAATTGCACGGAGTATCTATCACGGTGGTGTATTTGTCATGTCCAGGATTTGGTACAGCCGATAATCTTCCCCTGGCGATGGAGTTAGCAGCTCTAGACATTTTGAATTTTGCCGAGCAAATGGGGACCGTTATTGCAAATATAGCGTTTCCGGATTGAAAACGATATTCAGGACGCATATTTGACCGGCTGCACACCATGTGCGTGACGGAGTGTCCGCCAGAATGCATTGGATTTAGGTTTGAGCATGTCGGGAAGAACGAGCGCGGACGCTACGAAGTAAAGTACATTCACGGAAACAATCACGCGGAATCCAGTAAGTTTATTTTTTAATTAAATACCAGCCAAACTAATTGTGCTTCTACATTATACAAATTTAAGGGTCTGTGTTTAAATAAACAGGCTTTCATCCAGTTGACGAGATCGCGGAGCTGAAATCGGCATACAGGGCTTTAAAGGACATTTTCGACTCGAGCTTTCCACTGAACCCCATGTCTGCGGGAACATTGGACTTCCAGCATGACTGGTACACTGACGAGTGGGCGCCTGTGACCATTCTACAAAATATGAACGTAAGTTTATAACTTTTTATCTTTGTCTACATTGTGTTACGTATTGCGCTGTGCGGCTCCTTTGTCCAGGTTTATAATTATATGACCATTTTCGTTTTTTTCACAGGTCAAGATTCAGTTCCGTGATGTGGGTGAAGATGTGAACCAGTTCCTAGATGATATTGCAGCGAGACTTGGAGATGTTACGGTGTACACTCCTCCTTCCACTCAGTCAGGATCTTCAGAGGGATCCCCTCCTGGGGCTGTTGCCGAGCCTGCCGTTGCTGCTTCTACGCCCCGCCCTCACACATCCGCTCCGGCGTCTTCTACCATGGCTGTGCCTTCACGTCTGCCCGCAGCTGCCCCTGGACCGGCAAGGATTTTACAAATCCCCACTGTGGCTGTTCTTCCGCCCCGCTCTTCCACATCCGCTCCGGCGTCTTCTACCATGGCTGTGCCTTCACGTCTGCCCGCAGCTGCCCCTGGACCACCTAGGATTTCACAAATCCCCACTGTGGCTGTTCCTCCGCCCCGCTCTTCCACATCCGCTCCGGCGTCTTCTACCATGGCTGTGTCTTCACGTCTGCCCGCAGCTGCCCCTGGACAGGCTAGGATTTCACAAATCCCCACTGTTGCTGTTGCTCCGCCCCGCCCTTCCACATGTGCTCCGGCGTCTACTACCACGGCTGTGCTAACTTCAGTGCCTCCTTCCACAGTGGCCCCAGGACCGTCCCGAAGTCCAACCGTCCCCACTGCTGCTGCTGCTTCGCCCCGCCCACCCACATCTGCTCCGACATCTACTACCACGGCTGTGCTTACTTCAGTGCCTCCGTCCACAGTGGCCCCAGGACCGTCCCGAAGTCCATCCGTCCCCACTGCTGCTGCTGCTTCGCCCCGCCCACCCACATCTGCTCCGACATCTACTACCACGGCTGTGCTTCCTTCAGTGCCTCCGTCCACAGTGGCCCCAGGACCGTCCCGAAGTCCATCCGTCCCCACTGCTGCTGCAGCTTCGCCCGGCGCTTCCCAAACTGCCCCCTCACCAACTCCTGGACCTTCGGGTGTTCCTAAGATTAAGGATCGCAGGGTTGATGCGCTGGTTGCGCTGTTGAAAGATGTCATTGCCGCTGCAGAAGGGACCGCTGAGGAAGAATACAAATTGCAATCTGAGGCCATGACGTCACTTAATGAAGCACAGCAAGGTGCTGCGAAAGCAGTCGCAGCTGCACAGATGTATGTTTCCGCAAAACGCCGAAATTTTCAATCCGCCTTAGCTGTCGCAGAAGCTCATGCTATTCTTGACTCGAAACTTCGTCGAATGGGAAAAACGAAGGTCCGGACGGGAGGGGAATCCACGACTTTAGCAGATGACTTAATGCAGAAGTTTCGTTGTGCCTGTAGGCAAAAATACATGCAATTTGCTGATCAACATGCTGAGGCTGTAATGTGTGGTGTTGCTTTAGCAAAATATTTTATGGAAGAATTGGGTGGTTTTGAGCGTGAAGATGATAATTGAATTTGATTTTAGTTTTTTTATGAACTACTACAGATAACCGTACTTATTTTTTAGTTTTTAGACACAATAGTTGTAGTATCTAGTCCAACCGTATCCGTGACAGTAGTATGTATTAAGTATTTAGATCTCGTAGATTATAATTCAGTACAAATTATGATATGAATTAATTTTAATATTTTTTAACTGTGTGGTTTGTATTGGTATTTATGCTCAAGATACAATCACTGTGACTTTCACTGTGCTTTTATGTTATTCAGTGATTTTTGTTTTTATTTGTTGTACGTATGTTTCTTACTGTGCAAAATTATAATTAGGTACGTCATGAATGTTACAGTGTTTACCTTTTTTTATGTTTGATGATTACTTGCTTACTTTTACTCCGACTCAGCAGTCAGTGGATTCATAGTTCCACAATTAGTGAATAGCTAATATTTGTAAATCCCTGATTATGTACACAATAATAGCATGAACTGTATTCTTGTATTTGTTTAAGAACTGTACTGAAAATAAATATGTAATGCTGCTTTGGAAATTAAATAATTCTGCATTTTGTTTACATCCATTTAATTATAGCTTAACCTTTTCACAGTTGTAACCCATAGTTTAAAAAAAATAAACGGAAATGCACCGAGTTACGTACAAAGGCAACAGCATGATTGTATTTACACGTGTAACCCAGAAGCTTTCATTCTGCGCGTTAGAATCGGTTGGATAGTCACAGTGTTTGACAGTTTTAAATAATGAGATGCTTACATGTATACATTGGCATCAGTTATATCTGTTTCATTCAGTAGCACTATCATTGCTATGCCGTTACTACCGCTGTATGCAGTACTTATAGTACAATCTAGGCAGTCACAGATGTAAATGTAAACACCACTGTGTACTTTTATTGCCATTTTATTAATTAAGCACTGTTATTATTATTATTATTTCATTTATAGCAGTCATTATACTTTGACGGTTTTTATTCAAATAATACAAAATGGGTACGCACAGCATCAACAACTCATCATATAAAATTAAAGACATTTGCACTGTCTATACAATTAGGTATCGAAACGCACATCAGTATTCTACACTACAATTGTTATAATAAATACTAACACAGAATAAATGCTAACCCTTTAAACTAATACACGGAAATCACTGTTTTGTTGTACTCATTGCATACACACAGAGTAGCGGTTCGGCAAGTTTCAGGAATCACGGAGTAATACCAAACATGAGTACTTGCACAGTGTATTAATACAAACATAAATATCTAAATACTAATGAGACTATTACTATTTCATTTATAGTACTGCCATTATACTTTGACGGTTTTTACAACAGTAATACAAAGCGGGGAAGCACAGCATCAAAAATACAGCCCATATAAAATTAAAGACATGTTCACTGTCTATCTAAATAGGTATCGAACCGAACAGCAGTTTTCTATACTGAAACATCACAGAGTATAAACGCCAGCCCTTACACTTATTATACGGAAATCACAGTTTTGTTGTAGTAATTGCATAAACACAAAATAATGTTACTTCCGGAATCACGGAATATTACCGAACATAAGTAGTATCACAGTGTAGCAATAGATAAATAAATACAAGTTGGAGTAACACAGAGATTAACAAAACAAACACTTGCAGTTTCGTATGAAAGGAACAATTTTATTTAATGATTAGTAAAACGTCGACTGTGAGAACCGCTCATGGCTGCCACAAAGATGTCTATCGGAATGTCCACTGGAACATCAAAAACACCGGTGCACGAATGAAAAAACGGATCACCCCTATCAATGGCATTAACAGTTAAAGGACCTCTGGTAAGATGATCTGAACCTGTCCATTGGAGAAGCAGTTCCTTAACGGCAGCTACGTCTGTAAACAAATTACACAGAAGGGTCAGTTACAGTAATAAAAGTTGTCACTGCTCCGTTTAGGCTTCCTAAAGATTACTGTGATTCATACCATGTTCAATAGTTCGGAGCAAAACATCAATCAGAGCCTCTACTCGGTGACGAACAGCGACGTGACCTGTATATCGGAGTTTGCCTCTAATATCTGCTACAGTGACAACAGAGGCACCCACTCTTGGAAATACAGTCTCCCATCCCAACTCATGCTGTTCGAAAAATAAGTGCAATCCTCCGTCGCTGAGCCCTTTTCTAAACTGACTTAAAGACAGCAGCCGTTTGCCAATCACGAACGATTCCATCAATTGTTTTTTATACCACAGTGCATTTTGAGAGCAAACAGTCAGTGGAATGTGAATACCCCATTCCTCAGCGGTTTGGATACATGCTGCTTTGTCTGCTTCTGTAACGGATGATTCGTTAGCAATACTGGACAACTGTGACACAAAATAAATGAGTTTGTTATAACCTTACTACCTAAATTCTAATGATGAACCGTATAGTAATAACATGTATTCAGATTTTGCAATTAGACTCACTACTATTGCTGCTTCCATGACGTCCCACTCACAAATATCATCCAAACTGTACCTCAGGTTCTGTGTAATAGCATTTATTGGATTTCGGAGTAAATCTACCATGCACAGAGACAGCCCTTTAAAAGCGAAACCACTGTGAAGTGCAATATCAGCACAGGAACGTCCGGCCAGATAGTATATATTATTCTCCAGAAGTTCAGGCATACAAGTCAACAGTAGGTTATTGCCATTTCCAGTAAAAATGGCCGAGTTGTGCATAACACCGTGTAAAAGCTCATGGCGAAGCAAGCAAAAGTACTCTCTACTGAGACCGCCAGCGTCAAAACCTACACATTATATACATATAAAATTTTCAGTGCAGTACATGTCTAGTTTGTTAGAGTGGACATAAAAACCGAAGAATGTGCTACCTGGTTCGTTCACAAATTCGATCCTAAGAGTTTTAAAAACTTCCTCCAAGTCTTCAGTGCGGTATGGGTTTAGGAACTGGTGTGAAAATTGGTCGCGATCAACTTGGATTGTTCGCGTGCCATCGATGCGGTAATACTGGAAGTATTGTTCGACTGTGCGATCTGTTAGTGGCAACGATAAAAGCTGTTAATGGTACATGCACAGCAATACCGTTTTGAAAATGTTGTATAACCACAAAACATATTAATTACCAACATAACTACAATATTTTATTTACTGTAATAATAGCTCTTAAATAATGATTATTGTAAGCACATATTTACCTGGAACAACAACCGGTGGGGGTGGAAGTAGCTGCGGCAACACTAATGCCGGAGGAGTTGCCATGGCTACGTCATTGTCGGCGTTCGGTGTTAATTCTGCTGGGCTGTTAGCAACTGGAGCGGGTGCAGGTGCACTGTCATCGTCTTCTGTAGAGTCGCTATTGCTGGAAATCTCATCGTCATCCTGCGAAACAACAAATTGCACTGTAAACTGCGGTGCTAGACAAATAGGGCACAGGTTGGTGAATTAAATGGAGTTTACTTTGCATATCAATCACTTTTGCGAAAATCAAACACGTACCGGTGCGTGCCAGATGTGCTCATCCGGACGAATATAATGGATACGCCGTTTGTTTTCCCAAAACACCGACATTCGTGGCACCCTAGCACAGACACGGAGAAATACAGCAGTCCCTCGAGTAGTAGTTGGGCTATGCTGGTAAATGCCGTAACTCGAATCATTAAGCATAGGGTACTTCCTTCTAATTGCTGCATCGATTTGTTCCTTGGAGTAGAACTTATCTGTAAAACACAAATAAAAATTCTTGTTGGACTCGCTGTGCGGTGAATGAGTAAATTAAATGAAATGGCAGCACTGAAACGTACATAATAAGGACGTACAGCAAATGGTTAACTTACACAATTTAATTTCCTGTCTTCCGAAACCCAAGTCAGTGTATTGCTGAACCAGTTGGTTGTTTAGGGGTGCATTCACTGGGCCAGGAAGAAGGTGAAATTTAAACTTGAATTTTTCGAAGGCAGGTGATCGCGGCGAATATCTTTGAGGGGAGGCAACTGCAGTGTTAGCAGTGCGGATGGCATTAATGCTGTTTCGGATATTTATCGTTGGAGGTTGATTTTCAGCATGGCCAACATCCATTGACACAGCATTCCTTCCACTGAAGTCACCACCGTTCCGTAACTGATGGGAGGGTACTCTTGGAAGACCACAGCCTGGTCCAGTGTAGTTATCATCGGCATGACTCAAGTTGGGTGTTTGACACTGACTGCTTGAGGAAGCTGTGAGGGCAGTGCACCGGACAGTATGGGAAGGGGCTTGACTGCAACCACTGTAGTTGTTATTGAGATCACGCGTCTGACGAAGATGATCATTAAAAGAAGGGGGAAGTACGTGTCCATTAGTAGACAAATATTCCTCTGTTAGGGGCTGCTGAAGTAACAGCGCTGAATTGGAGTTGGTGCTGCGATTTGGATTAGTCGCAGGGCGTAGCTGGTTGGCACTGCTCCTGTTATGACCATCGTTGGGCACGTCAGTTTGACACAGAAGTTCGGACTGCGTACGTGATGAAGAATTTGAATGATCAAAATGAAATCCACCGTGACCTCTTGACTGAATCACTCCAGAATTACCCATTGAAGACCCGCTCGCAGCATAGTTATGATGTTCCGGCGCACCTGACCGTGTCTGGGGTGAACTTTCACAATCCAAAGCGCAGTGATGCTGATGATGATTTCCTGGGGGCACTGTATTTGACGCCGCAGGCGGTGGAGATTCAGCGGGCCTGCCACTGTCCTGCTGGTTATAACTAGGTAAACGACGAGCATCATCCTCACCTACAGCACACACATTTGCATAAGTAACTAGCCAACTTAAAAGTAAAGCATTAATCGAACAGCGCTATGAATGTGTCGTACACTGTATTACAATAACAATTCACTGTGCACAGTAAGCAGATTTCGTATGAAAAGTGAAATAGGAGTGTACATAATTTACGCTCATTAAGGGCTACAATGATTGTACAGGAGCTAAATTTTTTGGCTGCGCGCTAAGGGACGATGCAAAAAATACATAACGCTGGTTGGGGTCGATAGTAGTTCCTTATATCGTTACTGCCTATACCTACAGCATTGCACAGGGGGCGCTAAATGCGTTACACAAGGGGTAGGTGGGTAGTATAGGTCCGTTTTTTGCGTTATGTATTTTTTGCATCGCCAATAATTTGAGAGCAAAACGGTCATACTAACGCAAACTAACCACTGCATTGGGCACTCGTCTGGCACTGTCACGCCTGTCCAACCTACCACCTACCGCATGGCCCATTACATACTAAATGAACGGCCCCATACTCCTCACCTGAATATTGCAAATAAATATAAATACAACTTGAATTAATATCTACGCACACTGTACTTACTGCTAGAATCGCGGGCGTGTGACCGTCGTTGCCGGGATAAACCGGAATGAGCTCGCGGACGAGAGTTATTCGGATTCATTTAAACAATAAAAAAACGAACAACGCAGTAATATTTTTGCAAAAACTTAAAATGCACTGATGTACAAGTATTGTGAGTCACAAGAATGAAAAAACGCATATAATGTAATTTTTATTTTTATTTTAGCAGCAGCAGCCAGTTTTGGTGTTCCTTCACCGGGTACTAACCAAGACTGGCGAAATAACTGAATCCAAGTTGCGGTAATGGCAGGTAAAAAACTTAGTGGGTGGTCTGACTGTGCTTCGGCCGTCGTACATAAGATATACCGCAGTTTCATTTCGTGGGTGGTCCACAGACACACTGATTGTTGATGAGCTCTGTTAGCCGTTGAACTGCGTGGGGTCTACGGATGCTGAAAACAATTGACGGTTTCCACATGCGAATAATTAACTGCGAACTAGAAAGATGTCAGTGCAACATTCTCTTCAAAGCTGTGCACAGTTGCTTTCTACAATATCTGCTAGGATTGTTTTGCGTAACCAAACAGTCCAGTGTCCAGTAAGAGAGGTATTCAATAATGACGTGTATATGAAATGTTTGAAACCTCATCATCATAGGGTTTCAACATGCAACATAGTATGTTTTTTACCCCCTACAGTTGTTGACCAGTACAAAGCGTAGGTGAACGGCTCCTTAGGGGCTGTCCATAAATGGTGCCTTGCAAAACTCTGTCCGCTCGGGTACCACCGACCGTCTGACCATTCTCGTAACCACTGCGTAAATGGCTATTTTTTTTCATAAAAACCCTAATTTATATTCAGTTCCATTGCGTTTGCCAGGTAAAATTTATAGGCGGTCCCTTATTAGTTATTAGTGTGGATTTTAATCGTTTAATTGGTAGGAAAATGCACAGTGAATAAATACATTTATAAAAAGTCAGAATACAAAACAAACACTAACAACAGTGAAATCTATTTCACCAAAAACAGGAAAATGTCGACTGATAATTGTGCAGTCGCCGTAAACAGACGGAAAAAAACTGTTGACATTGACTTAGTAAGAAAACTTCTTGAGGACGGTTTTAAAAAAGCTAAAATTGCAGAAATGATAGGTGTCAGCGTAAGTACCGTACAACGTAGAATGAAGCGCTGTGGATTTCAGGTACACCGTCGTATTCTGTAATTAATATAATAAGCATGTGGAGTCGGTTAATGTTTAACAAGTTCTAGTAATCACTGTGAATTTCAAGGTTAAGGACACATACGCAAATTTACCTGCCCCATTATTAAATCAACATGTACAACGAATTTTGGAAAATCATCCCAATACTGGTTACAAAACAATGCGCGGCTTTTTACATGCAAGCGGGCTTAAATGCACTGTGAAGTCAGTTAGACATGCGATGACAGAGGTCGACCCTGTGGGAACCATGTGCCGAAAAATGAATTCGAGGGTGATCGTACGTAGAGTGTATCACTGCAAATACGCTAATGAAATTTGGCACATCGACACCAATTTGAAACTGATAAGGTAGTAAATGTAAAATATCGGGCGTCAAAATTGGAAATAATATGTATACACTGGTATTGCCATACAGCACTGAATATTGGAAAAAATGTACTTATTTGGGCGTTTGTAAATATTGGTGTCAGGTACAAGTTTGTAATTAAAGGAGCTGTGGATGGAAAATCACGGTACTGCGTGTATTTGGACGTAGCAGATAACAACACTTCGGACTCACAGTTGCAGTCATTTACTCAAGCTGTGACAGAAATCGGTGTGCCGATGCGAACGCGCAGTGATAAAGGAGGGGAAAACCGTGGCATTGCAGCATTCATGCTATTACACCGTGGATTAAATCGTGGAAGTCACATTTGCGGCCGATCCGTGCACAATCAGAGGTAATCCCGTATTTATTTCAGTGCGCTACAGAAATATTTGGGTGATGAAACAAGCTGAGCTTTTGTGTGAATGATTGTTTCAGAATTGAAAGATTTTGGGTAGACACATGGGACAAGGTTATTTTGCAGTATACTGTTCTGTTTGGAAATATGGAAGATACAGGATTGTTGAACGTTAACAGCGAGTTGCATATGGCCCTTCTACATTTTGTTTTTCTCAGTCGCATTCAACATCATTTGCAAAGTTTTCGGAATGGATGGAATAATCATTCGGTTTCCACTGAAAACGGTTATACGCCCCACCAAATGCTACTTATGCACGTGCATCCTCCTTCGTACGACATTCATATTGAACAGGTTAGCTAACTGCATTCATTGTTTATGTAAACCTAATACTCATTATAGGCAGTTGTCAGTCATAATGGTTATTTAGGGTGTTATTTCTGTTTGTGCACACTTTGTAGGTAATAACGGAAGACGTGAACTTTTCGTGTAACACAGAGCAGGATTGCCACAGATTTAATGACCCCACTCCACTGACGTTTCCTAATCCCCCCCGTTTTGAGCTCAGTGACCATCAGTACTCAGTAATAGCAGGTATTGATGTATCAAGGTCGTCTGACTCATATGGAATGGATGTGTTTAAAGAGTGCCTGGACTTACTGACTCCCAATGAATAATTAAAATCCAGATAAATGACACTGTGCTACAATTGGTTAATATTTGAGTTGCATACCAGTGCTTACTATGAAGCTTATATTTATAAACTGTGAAAACGTACATTTACTGAATACCGTGAATTCAAGCCAACGTCTGTTATGACAGCACTCTCTGCTTAGTATATCCGAATCTGTGCACCAACTCATACTAATTTGCATGCACTGATAAGATCATTTAGGAACAAGTTTCATGAAACCTATTGAAACACAGTTCGTCTCTATTTAGTCATTAAACACAGCACGTAGAACTGCTAACACTGTGAACACCGCAAACACTGTGAATCTGTCTGTGTGTGAGCTGTAGGTATTGCAATGAACGTAAGACCGTACATATTTATTGAATTTAAACAGTGTTTTTAATTTACTCTCATATTACGGTTTCCAAATAAATAATTTCAATTTCTATTAAACAGACTGTACCGGTACGATCAGCTGCTGGGTCGCAAGGGGAGCGCCTTCTTGTTCTACAAAATGAGCAACCAGAGCGTAGTTTTACTGATATGAAGATTGTGTGCAGCAATGGCTTCCTTTGGGTTCATCGCATAATATTTAATCAATTCGTCCTTAATGAGGATTCTACAATTCACAGCGCGGTAGGTCTTTTAAAAACCGATATACTTATAGAAAGGACTGAACACAGTAAACTAATACAAATCATTACAAATTAATTACACTGATTTACAGGAATCAGAAATTGACTGCAGGTCATTTACGATTGAAGATGTGTCAGCTGGAATTTTGTTGTTGTATGTTGGTCGTACTCGGATAAAACCATCGGCCATGGATACTCTAACAAAAATAATCGGTACCATGCAATTATCAAATTCCGTCCTTACCTCGCAGTATGCATTAGGATTTGATGATGATGCAACGGCTGACTGTATTTTAGCAGAAAGTACAGACTGGGAGAAAAAGTGCATTCGCTACACAAAATACGGGTCAGAGTTCGAGGATATTGGAGACTTCTTTATTTCAGTGTGAGGAAATAAATACACTAGATATTCAGTAATTGTATTCAACGTAGCTTAATTCGTACTGTGCATTAAAAAAAATGTTTTTACTGTGCTAAATAGTTGCAGTGCTAGAAATTATTAATCTCGGTGTAAATCATTAATCATTGAAGCAATAAATCACAAAAATGATGAATTAGATCAAAGGAGCTGCGTAAAAAATTCCTGTATATTTCATTTTCATCTCATACGCACAGGGAATGTGTGCATTTACCTCCACTGGAACTCGAATTCTGCCTTGATGAGAAGTTTGTTCTCTATATAGCGCAATTTGAATGCCTTCATACGCTGGAAAGGCCGTCACAAGCCGTCTCATAATATCAGTACTGTTGTCACTTGTGTCTGAAAAATTTAAAAAATGCATAGCTAGTGACTAAAAATGGCACTGAATTGGATACACGGTTATTTCAGAACTAGGCAGGTAAGTATGTGACTGCTTAAAAAAATACACCTACCAACAACAACTGATTTCATCCCGAATCCCCGTGGGAACTCGTACTCGGCAGGCACTGGGCACGGTATGCAATGACTAGGTACTGAAAATGCGCACACGAAGAAACAGTCAACCGAATTAAGACCCTAAGCAGCAGTTGGAATATTCGGATACGGTCTAAATAGGTAATTGACGTGAGAACGAAGTTCTTGCATGTCAGTTAAATTCCAATTACCCCTGTTTGACTGTGAATATGCTCGGTTATCTCTGTTATGAGACATATTACCCTTATGTAATGTAGGTACAGTAACAATTAAAATTGTTTTCAAAAAATGTGGTTTAAATTACGTGATACTATGGTACCACAAAATAGTCTGAAATAGGAATTAGATTATTTACCGATTTTAATCTTCCCGCAAAACTTTCTAACTTCTTAAAACCACAATCTATGGTTAATGAAACCAAGTGCAACAGTGACATAGATACAAAACGAAAATCAGTTCAGTGTAATCAAGAAATTTATTTGAAATAGTAATAGTCAGATCTGATAAACGTACTACAAATTATAATTGCATTGACACTACTATTATCCTAAAGACACTGTAGAGAAACGTGTACATAGCTTTTAATTCATAATAATAAAATAAGTAAATTCATAATAATAACAGTTGAAATAAGCACAGCATTCTAAGTAAACATTCAAGTACGGCAAAATGAGTGTAACAACAGTAATAATTAAATTTCACAGAAAATATATATAATCACGGCGATTGCAGTAGCACAGTGTAAATCATAAACAATGTAGAGTTCCAGTACTAGTTAAATAAGGCGCAGAAAAACTTGCTTTGAATGCACTAGCAGCTAGTTTAATGGGTCTCTGACGAACAAGGTTTTGAGTAAGATGATGCCTCTGAAGTAGATGACTTCGGGTGAGATGAACCATATAACCTGAGCCTGGGAAGTTGATTAGGGGAATCTATGCGCTGATTGGAGGGAGGGAGGGCGGGGTTGGGAGTAACGTCTGCAGATTTCGAAGTAGAAGGAAGTTTGGTGTCGGCAAACTTGACCCTGGGATTCCGTAGCACTCGTTGGACCTGGTCTTGTGAAGCAACGACCCCAGCAGCAGACTCTTCACTTTCAATAGCTCCAGCATTTTCCAGTGCTGCGCCCATTATACGTAGTCCATCATATAATGCGTCAGAATACGGCGCTCCTTCCAACTGCGACATAGACAGAATAAAAACACTGTAGTCAGTAGGGGGAAAATAGGTAAAAGCTACTCAATCGAAGTAATTATTATTTGTTACTAAAAAAAACTTACGATTTGCATTTCTAGAAAAACTAGGTTTCGCCAATTTGCTTCATACTTCGTTAAATCAATAGATCCACCCGATACAACCGGTAGTACAGAAAATGGACAATCCTCTCGTTCCAGGTAGTACTTGTAAGCCGCCTTGAGTCGCGCTACTTTTGAGCGACGATCAGCACCTATGATGTACAAATTATTACGCTTAGTCAGTGCAAACTACTTAAAAACATACTGTACAAAAGCATTTATTCCCAAACAAAGTAACTAGATACACGGAACATAGGAAACGTACCTTGGCCTTGCACAGTTTCACCGTCAACTGTAGTTTTCACGGTCCACCTCCAAAGCCCATCGGTCCCTCTACCATGGTCAACCTCGTCCACCCCCTCACAAGTAGAGTTTTCATACTCGCACTGTATTTAACAAGGCTGGCCACATTTCCTGATTTTCGTTCAAAAATTTCCTGATTTTATGGTTTTCAATTTCCTAGTATTTCCTGATTTTGCGTTTAAAATTTCCTGGTATTTCCTGATTTTTTGCTCTAAATTTCCTCGTATTTCCTGATTTTTTGCTCTAAATTTCCTCGTATTTCCTGATTTTTTATCAATAATCTCCTGATATTGTCAGTTTTATCGCTACAAACTTCATTTTGCGGTTGCATTTTTATAATATAATTTGTTTGCACTTGTTTAAGTTGCATATTATTTTGTTTTCAAAAAATGTGTAAATTATAATATAATATATTGTTAAGATTTTTAAATCGTAGTTTTTATTCTACGGAATTATATAACAAAACTAAATGCTTCAAGTAACTATGTGTCAAGTTAAACTACGAAATAGTTTTAATCAAAATCACTTATAAAAGTCATAATCATCATCATTCATCATCATCTTCATCTTCATCCTGCTCATTCGGTGGTACTTCAGATAACTTCGAATTGTAAGTAATTCGCAGATGTGCGGCAATACTTTCTTCTGTAAAACTCATCCTTTGAGGGCTCAATAGTTTTTTCAGATAAGAAAAACTTCTCTCCACATCGGATGTACTGGGTAAAACAGATAAGGCTTTAAGGGCTATTTCTGATAGTACTGGCAGTTCTGGACTGTAAGTTTTCCAAAACTCGATTGGATTCATTTTTGAAGCTAAATTTAAGGAGTCGCACAAAGATTTGTACTTCAAAAGCTCGACAATAGTTACAGCTCTGGAAGAAAATCGAGTCAAAGAAATTGGAATCCCCTTAGAAATTTTTTCCGTACATTTTTTCGGATCCAGTATCTGAACATCTTGCCAAAACTCATGAGAAGGATGCTTTCCACTTAAGTATATATTAAGCTTGTCCGACGAAATGCCCAATGATATCAAAAAATTTTGCAGCAGTTCCAATGTTGACCAAACTTCTGAAGCAAGTATATTTCTCGTTTCTAAATTCCGAATCGAAGTTGAAATTCCTGGAAACACTTGGTGAATCCGTTCCAATTTTTGTGCTAATTGATCTTCCATTTTGAGCAAATCTTTCAGCGATTTCATCCCGGCACCAGTATCTTTCGAATTCCTGATCCAACTCAAAATAACATCGAAGTGTTCCCAGTGGTAACTTCCAGCTTGAAGCCACGTTGTCCATCGTGTTAGTACTGGCTTTGGGGGCAATTTAATGTTTTTGTTGTGAGACCTTAAAGCTTCCTTAAATTCTTCGATTCTAGATGGACACTTTAATAAGGCCGTTTTCATTAACGAAATGAGTGAATCGGCGTTTGGCATGCATCCTCTAACTTCCTCAGAGACTAAATGTAGTACGTGAGCCCAGCACGTACTATGCAGTAGTTTCTCACAAATAATTCGTAGTTTTTTCCCGGCTGAGATCATATAAGGTGCATTGTCTGTCAAAAGTACAACTAAATTATCAAGTTGAAGTTCCAATTCCTTTACCGCGCTTACAACTGCTTCAACAATAACTTTGGAGTTACATTCGTCGATAAACGCAGTAACCATCAACCTTGGATTTGCTTCAGGTTCCAAAGGCGTAACTAAAATATTGAGGACTTTTCGATTAAAGGGATCAGTTGTTTCATCCACAATCATGCAGACGTCTTTTCCTGAACATAATTTTTTGGTCTCGTTTAAGTCGCTTTCTGATATTGTGACAATTTTTCTTCGGAAAGTCGTTCGTGAAGGCATTGAATGTCCTTGGCTGACATATTTACTTATCCAAGTGCGAAGGTTTTGGTTTTCAAGGACATTAAAAGGAATTCCAGATTCAACAAAAACTTGAGCTAGTTCATCCCACTGCTTGTTATTATCAACAGTAAACAAACTAATGTTTGAGGACGATTTTTCTGCGACTATGAAATCAAAATAACAATATGTTTTAAGAATTGAATACCTTTTTGATCTAAGGTTGATTTGCTTCACCTTGACATTTAATTTATATTATTCCTTATCTTTTCATATATAGGTGTGAACAAAATAAGAATAAAATAAATAAAATACCTATCCATTTCTTGTGACTGTTGGATGTTAAATGTCGTGCTACTGTGGTTTTTTCCTTAAACTCAATTTCTACTTTACATTTGCTGCACCACAACTTAAAGGCCTTAACCTCTAACCCCGAATTTGGAAATTCCTTAACTCGCTTAGCTGCAGTTATGGTCATTTTGAAACATTTATACCGATTTACAAAAAATAATTACTTTTTTAACGAATATTTAACCATAAAAATTTGATTTTTTGTAGTTTGAATGATAAAATAATGACGTCAGTGAACAACAGCCAAGGGTACCTACGTACGTATTAAATGACAAGCTGTTACGAAGCTCACAAAAACAAACTTGAGATTTTAGAAAAGTTAAATTCGAAAAATCAGACAACTAAATATATTTGCAATCAAGAAGTGGTTTAAGGAAGTAATTTTTATTTACAAAATTTCCTGAAATTTCCTGAAATTTCCGGATTTGCAAAGAATTTCCTGAATTTCCTGATTTTTCCGGATTTTTTTTCCGTTTATGGATTTTAAGCATGGTCATTTCTGAAATGTACTGGCTGGCCAGCCTCAAATCCACATTTCCTGTTATTTCCTGATTTTCCCGATTGGCCAGCCTTGGTATTTAAATACGGCCGAAAATTTCTGGAGAAAGGAGCAGCGACTTCGGGAAAACAACATTTCCTAAAAAAACTTCAGCGTCTCTGGCCCTGTTAACGATTTCATTAGCCGCGACCTCCGCTGCAAAATCCAGATCCCAGCCAACGCCATATCCTATTAATATAAATAATTAATTATACACAGATGCATTTATTAAAACAAGAAAAAACTGAGCTGACATTATGCATTAGGGCTTGAAATACCTGTAGTTTCAATGATTCCACCGACACGCTTCGCGATAACTCTGACCAGATACTGACTGTACGGATATTGCACGGCAAAACTTGATTTTATGATGGTGTAATCGGATGTGAACGACATTTTACCCATAACTGATGCCAGTTGTAGGACTTGAGCCGGTGTCATTTCGATATCCATTATCAGATCTGGAATAAGTATAAACCAAAAGCAATAGTATATTCACTGTGTTGTAAACTTACTTCACTGTGGTAGTATCTATATAATACTAAACAGTATACAACAATCACGAATAAAAACAAAAATATCAAAATAATACAGAATTCAACTCACCGTGCCACTATACTCTGTACAATGAGATGAACCCAGGAAACTTAAAATGCGAGTGGTGAGCAGCTACAGAAAAAACTTCCGGAATTGTAATGCAGTGAAACGTGACGCTCAAAACTGTAAAATAATCACAAAT
>JAQFZC010004013.1:0-17144 GCA_034695205.1 Dicyrtoma fusca | reverse complement strand
CTTGTTTGGGTTGTGGCGCTACACCGAGCGGTAAAAAACCGTCGGTTGTGCGGGTCGGTACCGCACCGGCTACTTCCGAAAGTCGCAGTCGGCAGCAGCGGTCGGTTACCGTGAACAGGTGTGAAAGAAGGTGCCAAACTTTCATTCACTATAGTATAGTGTAAGTACCGTTTCGATTTCATTGGCCATTTTTAATTGTGAGAATTATAGTTTTATTAGACTGTCTGTTACAGGGAAGGATTTACAATAATTACAACTTACAACTTACAATTATTCTTCAACTTATTTAAATTAGAGTAGAATGTACCTACCTATAAGATGAGTTGAGCTTGACTAGTTGTTATTACCAATTAAGTTATGTAACAAGCGATTCTTACAAACTTAACTCGTTCTTTAAAGTTACAGAAACAAATTACAGAAGTAATAAAGGGCATAAGAGGGCAAAAATACATGTTTGTGTCTGCTTTAATGATTAAATTCTTTAAATCCAAATTCAATTTCAATGCTATTACAAAAAAAAATACAGAGATGGGAAATTGATGAAAAATTTTCTGTGTTACGTACATATTGTTATTGTTTTACTGTGTAGGAGTGTGTGTGTGCAGATTCTGAACTTTCGACTTTTGTTTTTGTTGTTGTTGTTTTTTTTGTTGTTTTGTCTGTGAAATTTGGTTCTTTATGAATGGTGGTGTTGGTGTCGTAGGGTGCAATTAGTGCAGTAGTTAAAATCTGAATCTGAATAATAAGGTTTGAATTAAATTCAAAATTAAAAGCATGAGACGTAAATAATTAATACTATTGTTTCAAAGTTCGCTACTATTTTTTTTTCAATGTCTCAGTAGTCAGTCTGGCGTCTGACCTTTTTTTATAATAGGGACCGAGGTAATTATTTTGCTTTGTGTAGCAACTCTAGCAATAGCTGCTGCTCTATACTGCCACTGCTATTTAGAAATATTTTTCTTTTTTGTATTTAATTTCAACTGTACACTGCACTACTGCTACACTTGGTGTAAGTTTAACATTTTTTTGTACAATGCACTACGTATAATGCAATGCGGAGTGAAGGAGGAGGGCATGAATAAAGAGGAAGAATGGTCAATTAAAATTTGTCACTTCACAGGATGGGTCAAGATAAACTGACGACCTGCTGCCGAGCCTAATTATACCGTTAGGGGCCTTTCATTTATTATTTGAACAAAGCGTTCAACGAAAGCCCATTGCTGAATTGCTTAATTGAAGTTTTCAAAATAAGTAAAACATGAAATTGACGTATTCAAAAGGTGCAAAACAAGATACCAACACATTGTAAAAACGCCAAAAGGGCAAAAGTAACGTATAAGAAAAGGCAAAACACAAAAAGAACGTTTCAAAAAAGTGAAAAACAAGAATTAAGAAATTAGCACGTTTTAAAAACATAAAAAGCACTAAATTAACGTTTAAGAAAAGGCAAAATACGAAGAAAAAAACGTTTTCAAAAATTGCAAATCATCGTACTGACGTATTTCAAACAGATCAAAACAGTCAAATCACCATGATAAAGGCTTAAAAATGAGGAATTATCACTTTAAATCGAAATCAAAATCTGCCAAAAGACAGTATCACAAGACGCAATTTAACATCCATAGGTATACATTCAAAATGAAAAAATGGGATCTACACGTGTTCGAACTTCGAAGTAATCAACAATCAAAGGCTCGCTTCCCACACAAATCTTCACTTTTTCTTCAAAGCTAATAACTGAAAGGCTCCGTGGGTGTTCAGCCGAGTATTTCACGCAACTCAAAGTGTATCAAGGAATACGGCTGAATATAAAATTAAAATTATAGTGTCATTGTCATTGTACAGATAATAATGTAGGTTGTAGTATTATAATATACCTAGGCTCGTGACTAGCACTATAGCGACCAACTGACTCACTATCCCATCCCGCAGCGAGTGCATGCATGACGAAAGACAAGAAATTCAAAATTTAATCAAATTATTTATTTAACAAACCATAGACTGCGATTGTGACGAATGGTTCAAAAGATGTGTGTACCTATGTATCCATTTACTACAATAAATACAATTCTAAATTTGGGTTTTACATTCGAAGTGTAATTCAAATCAATCATCGAATCGTTTTCGTTACTGTACTAACAAAAAATCAAACTTTCTTCAACATACATACATAGGCGTTGTAACTGTAACGTCCCGTCACTTTTGATTCCATCTGATGCTTCCGTTTCTATTCGTACTCACAATTATTAAGGATTTCGAAGGAAACCGCAAGAAATCAAGAGTAAACCATTTTTTTGAAATAAACTATCAAGCAAATTCACTATCAGTGACACAACTAACTAAAACACTATCAGAGATCTACTGTAACTACTGCAATCTAACTGTAAATACAATACGCCGGTAATTAATTATTTACAAATTCGCTTAGAGTTTAGAAACAACAACACTACTAACACTAATCGTCGATTCCAAAACAAAAAATAAAAACAAAAACAACTGCTACTGATATATCTTTATAACATAATCATAATCGTACCAAAATTTCCATCTTCTTTCTCTTTGTCAACGACCGAGCGTCCAAAAATGTGCTGCTTTTCAAACGGAGTCAGCTGATCCCAGACATTCTGTAAAACCATAATAAAAAATACAATCAAAATTACAATTATTATTACAAATCTTTCCATGTATGTAAATAACTATGTAAATGACACACTTATTACCGTGTAACTGTAATTATTAAAAACAGAAACAATTAAATTACTGTAATACTCTTTAACAGGCTTTAACAGGCACTGGCAGAAACCCCAAAGTACACCTAATAGTTGATAGTTTTACTTACGCTACTTATGTATTACTTATTACTTACTATCATTAAATCATTATCATTACAGATTTTTGTATCATAATCATAATCATAATCATGAAAATGACACAAACCTTTATACTGCGCAGCATTACAAATACAATGCTATTGCGACTATAATGCTGTCTGCAGTAACAGCATCGCATCGCATCGGTAACAATAACAATAATAACGACAAGAAAGTTGAACTTTAATCATCTTTACTTACAAACACTTAAGTTACATTCAATCTTTCAATGCTCAAAGAAGTTCTCTCGACTCTCGAAACTCTCAAAACCAAAAGCTAAAGGACTCACTCAAGTTTAATATCTGTAAGCTCATGTGTCGTTACATCGTTAGTCACAGCTGAGCAAGGATAATAGCACAATAACATAAGAAAAAGAAGCGGATTATGATTATAATAAGAGACCATATAAGGGAACCCACACCCTCTCAAAAATTACCACATTAAAACTCTAAACTAAAGGAGAAATAAACCTATTAAATCAAGAAGTAGACGCATTATTATTGTCATCACTTAAATGTAGTTTAATTGGGCAAGAAATAAATGACTTAATAAAAATAACAGTAACATTATAAAGGTAACTATATACATATTACTATTACTATTGGTATACCTTGCATTGTTATTATGCGTAATAATTTTATAATAAACATTGGTATTATTACTACACTAGTAATATATTTGTAAAAAATTCGGGGTTTCACTTTTGTGAAACGCACACAGGCACTAACTACACTGCACTGTGACTAATAACAGTTGACAGTAGATAAGTGAATTTTGTAGTTAAACAAAATCTGATAGGACATTTTTCCATTGTTCTGTCCTCTCAAAGTATTTGTATCTTATTAATCTAGGTATTAATTGAGTATCAGTAGGTGTACACGCCATTTTTTACACATTTTGAAAGGCAGATTATTATTTTAAAAGAGCTCTTAGTTTCACATTAACCTATTCGAAACTGGGGAGCCATGGAAAGAATGCTTTACAAAAGTGTTTAATCCCATAAATTAACTTTTTCAAAATGGTCAAAACTAGTAAATAACACTTTTTCAAAAAGGGTAAAACTAGTAAATAACACTTTTTCAAAACGGTCAAAACTAGTAAATAACACTTTTTCAAAAAGGAAAAACTTAGTACATAACAATCTCGAAACGTCAAAAAACTATAAATTACCATTTTCAAAAGCATTCAATACTAAGAAAGTATATTACGTTTTGAAAAGGTTAATTAACTTTCTATAAAATGTGTAATTTGCTGAGCTGTTTTGTTTTTATCGACCGATGCGAGATGCTACAGAATTAATATTTGGACCCTCTTGTGACTAATTGGTGTTGATTCTGATTGCTGATGGGAAATCAGGACCAGGACATAAACCCACTTAATTAAATCTTATTTCTCCTACTATACTGACTACCACATTTCTAAATGAATGCGTAGATACACTTTATGACAGGGCAACACAGCTGGTGACTGTCGCAAACACCCATAAATACACAACCCAACAATAACAAACAATCACAAGCAAACCAAAGCAATATATTATCTACTATGTACCTACAACAATGTTGTATGACTTTGCGTTTTGCATCGTACTTGGTTAGTACCTCCTTTACATACGTAATTACGCCTAAATGTGGTTTAAAAATTTCTGTTTCTGTTTCTACTTGCGGTCGTGGTTGCAGTTGTAATAATTGTAAGTGTTGTGGGTCTGTGTCTGTCTTTGTGATTGCATTCTTGCATTGGCAAGGAGGACATTTTTCTTAAACTTCATTTCTTTTGAAATCTTAAGCTAAGTATGTACATACGTATTTAATGTGACTGTTAATTTTATTGTGTAGCTGGTTGCTGGTTGTACTTTGTCAATTTTACTGTAAGACTGCTACATACATGCAATTAGTACTCGTTCAAGTTTCTATAGCACGTTAGTATGTCAGAATGTCAAAAGAAAGGAAGAATAATAGAATGGTTTGGTTTTTGCTTCGACAGTGACGGACAAAAGATGGAGATTCCAATTAACTATGTACGCTCGGATGCTCCTTTTAATTTGGAACTAAAATACAATAACAAACTCACAAACTCACAGGGCTTCCTATAGGTATACCTAGAATTGTAAAAGAGATACAAAATTATAAATATCTGAGTGTAATTAGAAGTTAGTGGTACACAAATTAAGTTATTATCTACTTACGTACGTGTAATACGTAGATAGGTGTATTTGCTATTTACGAATATTATTCTAAGTTTTGACTCAGTAATTCATTAAATCTGTACCGGATTTCGCTAATTTGCCCCACAGAAAACAAAGGGAAAGAAACAATAAGGATAATAATAAGTAATTGGCAAATTGAAAGGACGGATATGGATTACTTTTTATTGTGAGGCGGATGCTACTGCTGGCTCTGGCTGATGGGTGGGTGCTATATGTATCTTGTGCGTATTAGAAGCATAAACAAACCAGAACAGAGATTATCGGTGTGATTAAGACTGTAATTTATAAATTAAGATTTGCACATCCTCTTTTAATCTTTTCGAAATAGCAATATTACTGTCTCGTTTCACACCTTGAAGAAAATGTTAATTTCTAGTTTTTACATTTTTAAAAATAATAATAATATAGGTTTTTAGTTTTGAGCTTTTTAAAAGTGTTAATTACTAGTTTCGAATGTTTTTGAAAATGTGAATGTCTTGTTTTGACATTTTTGAAACGCTGATTTCTAGGTTGATACCTTTTTGAGAATGTTGATTTCTAGTTTTGACATTTTTGAATATACTGGTTTCTAGTTTTGAACTTTTATAAAGTGTTATTCAATAGTTTTGAGTATTTCTAAACTTGTGAATTTTTGTGTGAACATTTTTGAGAATGTTTATTTCTAGTTTTACACCTTTTTGAGAACGTTGATTTCTATTTTACACCTTTTTGAGAACGTTCATTTCTAATTTTACATTTTTTTGCGAACGTTTATTTCTAGTTTTACACCTTTTTGAGAATGCTGATTTCTAAAGTTTTGACCTTTTTTAGTGCTGTTCACCAGTTACGAAGGTATTTGAAAATGTGGATTTTCTATTTAGACATTTCAGAAAACGCTGATTTCTACTTTTAGCTTTTTTGAAAATGTTAATTTGTAGCATAAAGAGTAAATGGATGGTTTGTTAGTTCTGAATAGATCTGTTTACTACTCAGGGAATGCTAAAAAAGTGTTTAAATGACGTTGATTTAACCTACGAAAAAACGACATAAAACGTTTAGCTAAAAAGTTCTAAAACTGCTTTCTCTAAACACTAAAATAGAATCGGATTCGACTTGTATATAAAACCAAACCAGAACCAGCATTCATTCGATTTCAAACACATACAAATAGAAAAGGTTTAAGCAGGCTAATATAGATAGAAGAGCCACAAAACTATTAATGTGAAACTAATACAGAAGTAAACATAAATGTGAGTATTAATTACCATTCGAAATCCATTCAATAGAGAAATTCAATCTGCACTGTACAAAACAATATAAATAAAAAGATTGAATTTAACACACGTTCTTAAATTTCCATCCCACTATCTGAGGCTATCGTCCCAGTAACTTAAAGTAGCTTTAACAACTTTTACTTGTACGATATTTTAAAGCCGAAGAACGATAACGGGCCATTGAAGCGACAAAGGTAGATTTATTATAGCCAGAGCCTTCATTCATTCCTTCGTTCTTTCATTCAGTCAATCCTAATGGAAAAAAAGTAAGTCCGTTTGAATCATTTTTTTGTACGAAGTCATTACACTCGTATTGTTGGTAGTACTAACCTGCATTTTAATTTTTAAATATCTCTGTTTGCATCCCATTAAAAAGAAATAAAAATGTTTTATCGGCTATCGTCTCCTTTTTTTTGTTTAGCATCGTCCCTTTTAGCTTTTAGCTGTGTAAGTCCAAAAGCAAAGCGTGCTATCTGATCTACGTAGTGCTGTGGTTGTGATACTGAAGATACTGGGATGGTACATGTAAAAAATGGTTCTACTATTTAATGGTAATTTTGACGTTAAAGTTGTGAATCTGAAAGTATCATAATAATACCATTTTCTCCCACTTTATATATACTTACTCTCACTTATTACTTATCCATAAAATGTAAGTCTAGTGCAGAGAAGAAAAAAGAGTTACAATGAACAAAAAAGATAATATAGAGGAATTAATCTGATTAGACCATCAGCTGACGGTTGAGTCTGAATCTGATAGCCACATACCACACAACTAGAATCGAAAGAACCCAAGAAGTACGTGTTTCTACAGTAAATCTCCGATTGCTTCTTCATTATAGTCAAGTAGCTTCCGGTTTTCAACGTGTATAGGTACCTTTAACCTTTGCGTGCACAGAATTGACAATGTTTCGAAAAACGTGGTTTTCACTAGAAAACTGCAATTTCAGTGAAATAAGATTTTCGAAACTGTGCTTTTTTAGAATCTAACTTTTAAAAAAGAGTATATATGGTAATCAACATTTATTAAAATATGTTTTTATCGAAATTCATATTTTGAAAACACGATTTTATAAAAATCAGGGTTTTAAAAAAGTGTTTTTTAAAGAAATTCAAAAAGATGTTTTTATAGAAATAGGTGTTTTCAAAAAATGTTTTTGTAGAAACTGGTGTTTTCAAAAAGGTGTTTCAATAGAAATTGGTGTTTTCAAAAAAGTGTTTTTATACAAATCAGGGTTTTTAAAAAAGTGTTTTTATAGGAGCTGGTGTTTTCAAAAAGGTGTTTTTATAGAAATTGATGTTTTCAAAAAGGTGTGTTTATAGAAATCGGTGTTTTCAAAGTGTTTCTATAGGGCTGTAGTTTTCAAAATGAAGTTTTTATAGCAATCAACATTTTCGAAAAGATGTTTTCTTTACGAAAAAGTTAAATCATTACTTTTGCTGACATTTCAACTGTCAAAACCGCTAATTAAAATATACACTTGTTAAACAAACTAACAACACAAAAGGATTCAAGTAGCTAACGGTATTTTCCACAAAAAAACATGTTCAATATAAAAAACCTTGTTTGAAAAAGCATTATGATTAAAAATCTGTAACGTGTCTGAAATTTTCATAAGCACCCACGAATTTAACTCTAGAAATTCAGTAAAATAAACAGCAGTCCTAGTGACTCCACCCTAATCGACAATTTACGGTACTACATGTGTTTTCTGTACTTAGCCTCGCTTATTACCCATTAACAACTGCTCCATACATGTAGATACAATATTTGCAGTTATTTACTAGTACTTGCGATGAGCGGTACGATTACCATCCTGTGTTTTTTCTCACTAGTCGCAAAAGTTAATTCAAAAGTAAGTAGTGCTGATAAATCACTAACGAAACAGAGAAACAAGACGAAAAAAACCGCTAGTTACATACACAAGTGTTGAGCGAACTGCAAATTGCACTTGGAAAAATTCCCAATGTATAATTAAATAAAAATGAAATCAAAGAAAAAAAAATAAAAACAACGACTTTTTCAAAATCAATGCCAACAAGCCAAAGTCAAACATCTGAAAAATCCCACCTCGTGCTCCATATTCATTGGTCCTATTAACTATTTACCGAACCGATGCACGGTATGGTTTATAAAATCGAGGCAGGAATTTCACTTTTAATTCAAAAAGGTTGAACGGAAAGGCAAAATCAGAGAGAAGAAAGAAAAAAAACTAAAAACTAAACAATGGGCAACTGTGAAGTATAACTAAAAAAGAAAGAGGATGTTGAAGGGCGAGGCATAAGAAAGTTGAAGTCTACAAGTCTTGAACTTATATCCAATTAGTACGGTTGGTGCAAAGTAGTTGAAAGCTTCTTGGCTTTGGTTTGGCTTTGGCTTTGGCTTTGATAATGCTTGGTCTGAAAAAATTGAATACAAATCACATATGAACATGCATTCTTTACTAAATAATTGATAATAATTGTTACTGATTTCCATTTCGATTGCAATTAAAGCACTATTCAACAGCCAACATTCAACATTCAATGAACTTCCAGATAAACACTCTCACTAGTCAGTTCAAACACCCGGTAGGTCCAAAGTAAAAGTAAATGCTAATTTAAAGTACCTACGACCTATGCTTACTGAGCTTGTATACACACACAGGGAACTACTTTTGTTGAATCTGCTTCGAAATCTGATAAAATAGTTAAAATCTGATTCAATAATGCTTCTGTTATCTGTAATAGCACTTCAAACTTCCGGATCCGGTGAGGCTACAAAAGATAAGCGAAGTACTAGTAGCTATAGTGACTGATACTGCTTAAAAGAAT
The DNA here is from genome assembly GCA_034695205.1 of Dicyrtoma fusca. Classification (NCBI taxonomy): domain Eukaryota; kingdom Metazoa; phylum Arthropoda; class Collembola; order Symphypleona; family Dicyrtomidae; genus Dicyrtoma; species Dicyrtoma fusca. The sequence continues at coordinate 8,001 of JAQFZC010004013.1, read as the reverse complement.
CGGTTTTTGTTGGTAAAACAGTTCCTGGTACCTACTAGGAAGGTATGTACGTCGTACGTAGTAGACAATGACCGTTGAAACAAGGAACCTAAAATAAAATAGTCACTAGTGATTAATTTACCTCCTAATCAACACAAAATCTGACTTTAGGTGTTAAACGGAAATTTTGATTACCTACAGCTGACGACTGAATCAAAATTAAGACAAGTAACCTACAACCTACCAACTTTGTACACAAAACTTAAGTTTTGTTTGCTTCAGTTTTGATGTAGTTGCCATCTTGAACAACTTACAACATAATAAAAATATATATTAATAAATAAATAGCTACATAGGTACTTAAACCTAGATGATATTAACTGATAGATAGTAAAAACTATAAACAACTGCCACCTAAAGAGCACACATAATTTATGTATGAAGTCAATTCTAACTTTTAGCTGTCAGTATTTCCGCTTTTCCCTTTCCTTACAGCGTTTAACGAGTCGATTTAATCACTAGTTTTAGCTAAATCTGTAAGAGCTTAGATTTGATACGAAATCTGTCCTTACTTAGGGTTGAGTTAAGTTTTATCAAACAGAAATTAAAGAATGTGGACCACTGACAATATTAATTTAGATCTAAAAGCACTGCACCTTTTCAAAAAGATGTAAATATGATATTTGGCACCTTTTCAAAAACATGTAAATAGGACATTTTGCACCTTTTCAAAAACATGTAAATAGGACATTTTACACCTTTTCAAAAACATGTATGTAAATAGGACATTTTGCACCTTCTCAAAAACATCTAAATAGGACATTTTGGACCTTTTCGTAAACGTGTAAATACTCTGTTTTGCACCATTTTAAAACCTTTTCAAAAGGTAATAATTTTAAACTTTTTCAGAAACATTCAACATTCAAGTGGGACTGTTTGCGACTTTGTACAAAAGATCAATAATTATAGTTTTTAACGTTTTAAAACCGTTAGGTATCAGTTCATCAGTAATGTTGAATGCGGGCGTTTTGTAGATTCACGATCAACGATTGATTTTTTGCAAAGCTCGAAAAAAACGAACTACTGACAACCGATGTTTTTGAATCTGTCTACAAAAGTCAAACCATTGAACGTGAAGGTACTACTAGTCTTTTGTCCATGTTGAATGCCTGTAATTAAGATGGATTACTAATCACAATTAACAAACTATAGGTAACATCTGAGATGCCTCACAAAAATGATAGTGTACTAACAACTAACAACTTATACCCAGTGCCAGTAATACTAACTAAGTTATAGAACCTCAAACGAATTTATAATTTACAACCAAGGCACAATACAGTAAACTTCAACTTTTACAGTTAACTATCGTCGGTATTTATTAAAACTAATTAATTTGAAAAAGAAATCTCACTTGAATAAGATGTTGTTGATTATCCCGTAGAAAACTCGCCTCGGCGGAAGGTAAAAGTGACAAAGATGTGAATAAGCCATTCGATCCGTCAGTTGGGAAGAGTGACAGACAGAATAAAGTAGAGATGAGACAAAGATACAAATGGTAGCTACTAAATTTAAAAATAAAATTAAAGGAATTTTGATCAACTAGAAGATTTTGATCTGATTTTGATTCTGATGGATCATCCTGATCCTGATCTTGATCTCGACGACAATAGTGACGCTGCCGTTTTGATTTTCCCACACAATCTTCCGTTTCTAAACTCACATCTTTCACTTTAAACGCACTTTCACGTATAAATGGTGTGAAATTACTATTAAAAAGTTTGAGACGGCAATTATCATTATTATCATTTGTATTAGTACTTAAAATTAATTGTGAGCTGTCTCTCAAAGTTGTTTCATTATTAGCAACACAATAATCACAGGAGGCACAGTTACTGAATTCATTGCAAGTGTTTTGAAGGCGGATTTTGATTTTGGTTTGGTTTTCGTAGTTTACCGAACATTCGGGTACTTTGTATTGTTGTTGTATTGTTGAATCCGAATTATTGGGATTGGAAACCGAAGCTAACTGCCTTGCCTTAGATTCAGAAATATTATCATTATGACCCGCTTTTGACTTCACTTTGGTTTTGATTCTATGATTAGTATTTTGATTCTCAAAATATGGCGTGTCTTTGAATTGGATTTGAGCCACCATAGCTGTAGCTGATGGGAGCTACGATCAATGTTGTAAATAATCCGAGATTATTTATTTTAAAGGATAGTTAAATGTTTCATAAATACTTTGACCTTTTAGGAATTGTAAACTTTCTTAAAAAAACAGCCACTATTTTCTTCTTGTCGACGTTTCTTAAATCACTGTCAACTGTCTTTATTTGCCGTTTTTGTTACAAAAAAAAAGTCAATCACAATCACAATAATTGGTCCATGATTTGAATTCGTATTAGAATTTCTCGCAATTTTTCACCATCACCGTCAAAATGCATAGCGGAGCTTGTATTTTATTTTAATTTGTTATTTATTATTGTTTTTTCACAGTATTTTAACTCTTATAGAATCACACTATTTCAAACAGCGAAACAGTCAACAGCTCAAGCACAATTTATTGATTTGTAGGGAAGGATTTTATTAAAATAAACAGGTACTTTGATACGGATTTTTGTGAAGCAATAGAATTTATTGTTAATTCAGTTAGTATTCCCTATTGCTATTGTTATTGGTAATAATGACTCGAATTATAATATTACTTTGATTTTGATTTCATTTTGTGTTTTGTTTTGTTTCTTTTAAACAGAGGAATCCGTAGTGCGTCCGTCCTCCAACAATTAAACCTAACTACTGACACTGACAGTGTAAATACACCTGTGACTGCCGTAGCCGTTCCTATCCTGCCGTCTGTTACGGTTTCAACAATGAATTAAAGCACTCGATTCTTGGAAAGCTGAAGCAAAGCTGAAGGAAAAGGGTAGCGAAGAGAAACAGTGCAGTGCAGGATACAGTTTACTACATAGCTTGAAGGTATACCTAGGTGAATTATACATAGACATAGTGTGTAGATTTCAATTTAATATTTAATTGTGTGATCAGACTGAGTGGGTCTGGGGCACCCGCAGACTTTTCTCTATCGAGTATGCAGTGTGTAATTTAGTGTACTTCTCCCTACCTAGGTAGATAGGTACCTAGGTAACTATAGTAGGTAAGTACGTAACTATGGATCGTAGTAAATTTAATGGTCTGCCTAGGATGAGGTAGGTAATTTAATACACAACGCACTGTGCTATGGTACTTAATTTTATGCTTTGGTGATACTATACCCCTCATGCCTGATACTCCAACGGAATCGAGTGCACCAACGATAAGAAGCGAAATGGGGTTTTGTATGTATGTATACCATAGTGTTTTGTTAAAAGATGTGCGGTTTCCTATTTACAGCTTTACGCAGAGTTGCTAAATGTTGTATCTACATGCTTTTGAAACAATGCAAAATGTAGTATTGACAATTACATGTTGATGAAGGGTGCAAAATGTTATGTGTACATGTTGATGAAAGGGTGCAAAACGTCATGTGTAATTACATGTTTTTGAAAAGGTGCAAAAACTCATATTTGCATGATTTTGAAAAGGTGCAAAGTGTCATAGTTGCATGATTTTGAAAAGGTGCAAAATGTCATAGTTGCATGATTTTGAAAAGGTGCAAAATGTCATAGTTGCATGATTTTGAAAAGGTGCAAAATATTATATTTGAATGCTTTTAGAAACGTACAAAATGCCTTAATTTCATGCTTTTGAAAAGGTGCATAATTTACCGTTTTCACGTTTTTGAAAATATGCAAAATTTAGTATTCTTATGTTTTGAAAAGGCGCAAAATGTAGTATTTACATGTTTTTGAAAAGGTGCATTTGGTCATATTTTTATGATTTTGAAACTTACAATCGTACTTTTCTACTTACAGGCTTTTAAAACTGCAAAATATTTGATTTGCAAGTTTTCGAAAAGGTGAAAAATGTTCTTCAGCAGACTGCCTACCTGCTTGTTTTTCAGAAAGTGCAAAATGTCAATTTGAAAAAGTACAAACTTGCAAAACTCTCTTTCTGTATAAGTACTTATTGTTAGCCACTAATTTACGTTTACAGTACAGTAGTAGGTGCACTACAGGAAATAAGTTTCTTCTCCTTTAATTGGTTGTGATCTTATGAATAAACTGCACTTTGCTTCACAAGTCACAGTACTACAGTAACATAGCTAGCAATTTACTATTTACAATTTAATTCAGAGTGAAGACTGTTTTTATTACATCCACCTATTCCCATCCCATGTGTTCATTTCCACTACATTCAATTGTCAATTCCACTGTCATGTGCTTGTTATGGTTTCAACTACCCTTTATGCTAGTATACCTACACTAGTGTACTTATTCATAAAGTTAGTAGACACTGACTATTTACTTACGTGACTAAATCGCATTATATTATTTTGTCGTTGTCTACAATCTACCGGCTGTCTATACCACTGTGTATACCACACTCAGTTATGTATATACTATTGTGCTATACTGCAATTTTAAACTTTATCCCTCGTCTCGTCTGTAGTTCTGTATGTCTGCGACCTGCAATTTTGTGTAATGGATATACCTATACCTATATACAGATAATTCTGAGACTATTTTGTTTCACTAGAAAGCAAGGTAGAGCCATCCAACACAATTTCCAATGTCGTGTCAACGAGAGAAAAAAAATGATTCCGGCTGTCCACTTCCGAACCACATATCAGTTCATTCAAAGGACATGGCAGGGCAACCACAACAATTTAGTGTTTGAAGTATTGGATTGGAAGCACAACACAAAAAGGAAAGAATTGTTTCGCTTTGTATTTGAATACTTGTCAAAGTCAAAGTGCATTACACACACAGTATAGCTACACATATAAAATATATATCTAGGTATATAACTTTCTGCACCTATTACTCACAGAGTTCAATTATTGACTCTAGTTAAGGGCAAAGGATGTATCAAATCACATCGTACCACTTAAAATAGGATGCTATGGTAATTGCAATGGTATTTTAAACTCTGCAGCGTACGTGGAAAAATCACAATCATATGTATGTTATAAACTATAAGGAGCCTTGCAAATCTTACCTCGAAACGCATTGAAAATGTAAAAGAATAAGCAAAAATGTATTAGCCTTTCAAATGTGCAAAACAGGAAAACTTGAAACTGTTTACCACATCATCAAAGAATGTACAACATTCTCAACGCACCGCCCTCAACTAGCGCAGCTGCGATGGACGTCCGCTGTTATCGAAATCTTAACCCGTTAAAAATTGGAAAAATCATCTACTAAGAAAGAAATCGAATCCTAGAGAACTTGGCCGTACCAATAATAACCAACAACCAAACCCCGGAGCGGGAAATTTGAACTCTTACCAAAATAAAGATAACCCAATTTCCCTACTACGTAGTACTGAGAGCCGATCTTACACAGTTGCAGACATAACAGGTCAATGGTTTGATGGAAACCCTGTCCAGCATTGCAATAGACCGATTTGTCAAAAATGTGAGGGGAATCTGGGGTAAATCCACTAACTAGGCGTCCAATAATGACTTCGACTACTCACACATTTACCAAGATCAACTTCAGTTCCAAACAACGCGATAACGATAACTTAACGAAACATAACACCTACGAAAATCAAACCAAAAGCGATCGAACGCAAACTGTAAGCTAAAATTGAAGCAATAAAATTATATTCAGTTCCAACCTAAATAGAACTTATGTTACAATAAAAGTAAAAGAACGTTTCAAAAAGGTGTAAACGGCTACAATAACGTTTGGGAAAAGGCGAAAACAAGGCAAGGCGGCAAGGACGTTTTGAAAACGTGCGAAACATTTGAAACATAAAATTGTAAAGCTTTAAAAAATTTAAAAGCCGCTGGCATTTTGAAAAGTGCAAAACAAGACAGTTTATCGTTTTGAAAAATGAAAACGCATTAGTATAATAGGTACTAATATTTTGTGAAGTGTAGGAAATTGTATATTTGCCCATTTCGAACCATACATTTCTATTTTTACCATAACATTTGAAAGGCTCCTACAGAAGCAGCATCGGGTTACCCAATTCAATAGCAACAAAAATTAAACGTAATTATAAGGTCATGAATGAATGCGGTGCGGTGTGTATCCCTGTTCAGAAGTATCATCATTCGCAATACACTATACAGTACCTTGTATGCAGTACACGTACTCTACTTACCCCTAGTTAATTATAAATCTATAGGTATTTACGTAATTACAACGAAACATTTATGTCAATGTTAAGAAGTGGAATGCAAAACTACACAATACAACTTTGCACTGAATATAGTGATCGTTATGAGCTCATTTATAATTATTTGATGAGTGCAATCGCACTCAGCGCTTATCGCCTACCTGTTAATTGCAGGATTTAATTAAGTTTGTATGATTCTTAATTTTGCTGGTATGAAATACACTATAAACAAATGATACGAACTTTATATGAACAAATGCATTGGGATTTGGAAATATGCAAAAAATCATATTGCACACTTTTTAAAGATCTAAATCAGAGGCTGTGACTGTTTTGCAAACGTTTATGATTTTTTAATGAGATTCGCTTTTTTGTGCTAAATGCGTTACTTTCAAAAAAATGTATTTATAGCACTTTGGTTCTTTTCGAAAATATGTTTTTATAGAAATTTTGAATCTTTTCGAAAACACGTTTTATGGCATTTTGCATCTTTTCAAAAACGTTTTTTAGCATTTTGCATCTTTTCAAAAACGTTTTTGTGGCATTTTGCATCTTTTCGAAAACACGTTTGTATGGCATTTTGCATCTTTTCTAAAAAAAACACTTTTAAGATATTTTACATCTTTTCGAAAACACGTTTTTATGACATTTTGCATCTTTTCGAAAACATGTATTTATGACATTTTGCGTGCTTCCAAAAAGATTGTATCAGGCCCTTTTGTTCCTTTTAAAAAGCATGCTATAAGGACGTTTTGCTTTTTTTCAAAACCATGCAAGTAACTCATTTTGCATCTTTAAAAACTTGAACACATAACTAACTGCCACTTTAGAATTAAATGTGCAGATAGAGTGTCAATTATAAAAAGGTGGACTCTCGTTTCAAAGCCAAAATGGAAAATACCTATTAAGAAGTGTATCTCGAACCGCTATGGCGGTCTGACAACAAATTATTATTATCATTATTATGGTGAGAATTTTTACTTGAAATCAAAACGATGTAGAAATAGTGTTACATCATTTTATATTGCCGCCTGTGATTACTGTACAGCACAAATACTCACTCAAGTACGTACCCCTACAGAAATAATCAACTCTTTTTTAATTACAAAACCATACATACACTTAATTACGCACGAAGACACTGAATTAAACTTAATAGACGGAAAGAATTTAAATCGAAGTACAGTATTGAATTCATCTAATTAATAAATTCTACTGTTAGGTAGTTGCAGGCAATTATACAGTTATACAACAGTAATCAGAGATACTTTGTCGTGCATTGCCTAAGCTATCGTACAGTCTCATTTTTTGTAAATAGTTTCACAATAAAATATAATGACGCATTTTTAATTGAAACCAACAATATTTTGATAGTGAAATGGTTGATTTTTTAAATGCGTGTAGCTACATAAAAGCATTTATCTACTTATCGCGGCTTAAAGAACTCGGTCGGCACAGCAAAGTCACTCAAAAGGCCTGAAAATTGTAGGTACGTTAAGTACGCACTTCTTCATGCATTTTATACTTTTTCAGAAGCATTTAAATAGTGAATACCGTTTCACAAACATGCAATTAAGACGTTTTGCAGCTTCTCAAACACGTGGAAACAGAAATATCTTTTTAATAAAGGTGCAAATATGACATTTTGCACCTTTTCAAAATCACACAAGTATGACATTTTGCACCTTTTCAAAAACATGTAAGAGAAAGACGAACTTTATTAACAAAACAAGGTCAACACTGTCCTCCAATGAGGATAGCCCAATGGACTCAGTATACGAAACAGAATTT
>JAQFZC010004012.1:0-17147 GCA_034695205.1 Dicyrtoma fusca | reverse complement strand
GTAAATTTTGTGGAAAAGTATTCGCAGGTGGTAAATACTACCTTAAAATGCACGAGCGGAGGCATATGGGTATTAATAGTTTTAAGTGTGAACTTTGTAATTTTGGAACCTCATTGAAAACTTCTTTTACAAAGCATTTGGCAACTCATTCAGACAAAAGGGACTTTGAGTGTGACGTCTGTAAGCACAAGTTCAAAACTACTATTGCAAGGAATCGACACAAAAGACAGTATCACCCGACCAGTAAGGATTTTATGTGCTCGGAATGCGGTAAATGTTTTACCTGTAACACGTATTTACAGAGACACTTGGAGATCCATAAAGAAATTAAACGTCTACTCTGCACCCGTTGTGGCAAGTCTTTCGCTCAGACCACAAGCTACAAGTATCACATGAAGCATCATCATAAAGATGAAAACGTCCAGTCTAGTTAAAAATCTTAATTATTGTATGTAACTTCAAATTGTTGCTATAATAATAATGAAGTTTCGTACGAAAAATTGATTTTTCATTTGTACAGCCTACAGAAATGGTTTCTGTAATTTCTGCGTTTAAATATACTTTATACATACATAGATGACGGTGTTAGTTTCGTAACGAATGTATTAGCATATTTGTTGTTTGTTATACAACTACATTTTAAAATACAGCAGTTTTTTTTATACTATAATTAAAGACGAACGAGTGGAGCAGTAAGGAAATTACAATAATTGTGTCTATTTTCCCCCAAATTATTTATTCCAGTACCATTCTTGATTATTTAAGCACAATCTTTCGTCGCTATTATGCCACTTGAAGGTATTAAAGTCGTACGCATCCTCCCGGTTAAAATATGTGATCGCTTTTTCGCTGGAGTCTAAAAATGGAGCAAAATTTGACTCGAATTCCTTAACTTCTTTAAGATGTTCAGTATGTAAGAAGGCACAGACTTCGCACATAAAATTCCTCGAGTAAAACTCTCCGGTCCCTTTCCAGGCAAAGTAGGCGTTGTACATGTTATCGGATTTATCCACAAGTTGAAGGAAGCGACCCAGCTCCTCTATTGAGTCAAAGTCTTCAACATGAATGTACGAGTCTTCAGGGGCAACTGCTTTGTAATCCGAGGGATGAGCTCCAAGTACCACCGGTACAAGATCATTCCTATTATGTATACAGAGATCATTCTTATTTTCTTGAAGAATTATTATCATTTCATGTGATCTTGGTAGGCAAAGCTTTAAAACTTACTCGTAAGCATTCTGGTGGAGCTTTTCAGTAATGTAATCCCTACAATTTGAATTTTCAAATGCCAAGTAAAACTTGTAATTTTTCTTAATGTGATCAAAGCAGTTGGTAGCCCGACAGTCAATGTCCCCGCAGTGGCCATAAATGTCCACTCGAATGTATTTCTGGAGCTCTTTCACTAGACCCAGTCGATTATTGTGTGCGTAACAGTTAGACACAACTATGGCTGCAGCTTTAGTCCGTCCTTCCGCATAGTTTCTTTCTACACATTTTTGAGTCCATTATTTTATGCAATTTTCACAAATTAAAAAGCAAGCTATGCACATAATTATATGGTGCTAGACATTTTTTGTTATTACCTTGGGGCTTCTTAGTAATACTGTTGTCAAAATATTGCCATGCAAAATAGGGTGCATAAATATCAGATCCTCGCCAGTAGGATGCTAAATAGTCCCTTTCCCTCCCCTTCTCACTTGGTCTGGCTTGCATTTGAAAGTTATTACTGGGATACGGGGATTCCAATGCAAAGTAGATTCGTTTTGGAATCTTAGGAGTCGTGTTGTTGTTCTTCTCATTAGTAGAAATGAAGTCCAAATTAACTCCACCCAAATGGGCAAAGTCACGAACTATAAGTATAGCATCCAAATCCTCTACAGCCTTGCTGTTAGAAAGACTAAAAGCTCCCGTTGTAGGTCGGTCAATAAATTCACATTTAAATTCCGGATTTCGAGTGCATTCCGTGCTCTCATTAAAACGCCACCATTCGAATGAGTCATAAATTAGAATTTTCTTGGACTGTACTACTAGGGTCACTGGCTCAGGCTGAGCTGTCGAATTTGAATTGGAATTTTTAGCTTCATTTGCATTCTCCTTTTCAAGTTCTGAAATAAATCGCCCCTTTCGTTGTGACAGCACATTTTGCCAAGATCTTGGTAGCACAAAGTAATCAGGTTTGACTGCAAAACCCAGTCGGGTCTCTTCAAATCCGTTAAGCCTGGCATCATAGCCCCCGTGGTCTTTAGCTCCGGTTTGTTCTTTCTGGGGCGGGTTTTGCTGGGGTTCCGGTTCGAATTGGGGCCCCGGCGGTTTCAGCTCTCTTTTTGGTTCGGGTACTGGTGGTACTGGTCCCGATAGTTTGGTCTTGGTATTACTATTGACATGTTCCAATTGTAAGATGATAATCTCATTAGAATCTGGACTCGGTTCTGAATACTGTGAGCTCAAGTTGAGGTAGCCTAATCCAAAGACGATAAATGCAGCTAGTATGACACAGTATATAAAAAGGAATTTACTAAAAAGGATTTTCATAGTGTAATATTTGATTAATAAATAACTTGCAGTTAGTAATATCGGTAATAATAGTACAACTTGTACACTAGAAAATAATACTGACTATCATCAGTAAAGTTAAGGGGAACGTTTTCAGTTTGGCTATGTATACTGCGTGTAAAATACATCTATATTTAACATATTTTTATATTAGTTGATAATACAAAAGCGGATTTAAAGAACTACCATAATTATATGTGCGTCTAAGTACAAATGGGAAATTATTATAAATATTTAAATGCAATTCAACTAGAAGTAACATAATCTGTCAACGGCAAGAATTTACAATAAATTATTTAAATAATTATTACATAATGTTGTACAATAATAGTAATTTCCAGACTTGAGTGATTGTACAGCCACGTTTATTGCACTAAAACAGTATACAGATGTATTGCGGGTACATATTGTACGAATGCGGTTAAACAGCAGTAGTAAACTAATTCGATTTTGGTCGTACAGTTCGTAATTGACTTACTTTTAATCACTGCACGTAGTTTGCAAACTTTGGTTCACTAGAAACTGAAATGAAGCATTTGCATCGCTCAGGATTAGTTACTAGTTAGTATTTAGTATTGTACTCTGCTCATTATCGATTATAAGCATTATAAATAAATATAGATTATCATTTTTTCGACTGAGGTGGCTTTAGACAGTTGAGCTGGGCTTCATTGAGTAATACACGAGTTTGCTTAAAATAAAAATAATCTTTTACCCTTATCTGTCCGTACAAACCAGTAGACTTTCGAGACAGTAAAGGACAGCAATCAGCAATAGCAATGTATCATACCTATGTATAATAATTGTATCCATTATTATTAGTAAATGAGGGGGCATTATGCACTACCAACTACAGAACTACTACTGCAATCATTCCTTTATCGTTTTTATTATCCATTAGCTCAAGGTTTCTCAACTCCAAGAACTAAATTGCTATCTTATCGCAATTCTATATTTACTATCATTTTACTGTGTGTTAATTAAGCAGCATGGGACATACACTACTAACTACATAGCAAGCAGTTTACTGGAATGTATCAAATCTGCAATTCTGCAAAATACTTTACTAGGTACATACGACATACATAATATAATTAATAATTTATTATACTTACATCCGTTAGTGACCTTACTACAGAATTCTAATTCTGAGGAATGCGATTCACAAGAAGTTTTGGGCCATGAAATGATGGTCACGTCAGCCTTTGCCTTTGCCCTTTACTTCATAACCTTGTATGTTGTTGTAAATCACGTATTAGTATTAACTTAAATATTAAAGTTTCTTAATATGATTACTAGCTAATACTGGGTTCGATCCAGTGGTCATTACACATAGTAGGTACATTTTATTGAATGTGTTAATCTCATTTTAGTGCATTTTTAGCTCCTTGAAGGAAATGGCTTCGTGGTTTCCTATTACTACGATTATTGAGCATTTTGTTTATTCTTTCTTAAGCATTATCTAACCGCATTTTTCTTTTTTCTTAGTCTTACTCTAGATTATTTATTTACATTGATTTACATAATAATGCGGGTCAGTCACTCACACACGACCACAACATAAAAAGTAGGTACCTATTATGCCGTTGATCAGTTCCTCTTGCATCGGTGCACTTGTCAACAGTATCAGTTTGCCTCAAAAGATAAAAATTACAATTACTAGTCATTTCTTCCCTCAAGTTGTGAATTCACAACGGCTTTTGTTCCTTTGGTTTTATCTTTCGTGACGTTCCTTCATTCGTATTTAGCATTCAAATTCTTATCGTCTTTTAGTAATAATAATATGGAAACTAGAAACAAAAGGAATTGGAACTGGACGAACTAGTAAACCACTGGAATGACCGGAGTTGGACGATCCAAAGGGATCGTCTATGTATTATGTTTACAGTTTACAGGAATAATTTTTAAAAAAATACTTATCGTTAGATACTGCGTTACTTTGTTTTGTACATTTTTGAATATGCATTTTGCTTTTTTTTGACAATGTGCATAGCCTGCCCCCGCCCCCAGACTTTATTTAGTATTTACAAATGTGTCTATTATGTTATTTTATTTATAGCTTTTGTTTTGGGAAGTTTACTAACTCTCAGAGGGTACAGAAAGAATCTCCTTTTAAAAGCTTGGCCTTTGGAAATGTACATAGGTAAGTAAAAGTAAGGATATTATAATTATTATGCAAACCAAGTTAAACGAAACGAATTATTGTAATTATGTTGATGGAAACATTGCATTGGTAGGTAGGTACATCCCTAGGTTTTTTCCAGTGCCTTCTGTTTGCTTCTTTTTGATGCGCTTGAAAAACGTTTTGCTTTCGAATAATCTAAAAATACGAAAATAGGACAAACGAACACTTGGTCGTTGGTTCGGCTGCCAAGATTCTGAATTCTGAATATTATTCAAAATACGTTAAAAAAACGACACTCACCGAGTTGACATGTAGCTCTGTCTCCAATGGCAGTGCAGGGCACTGGGGGACTATAAAAGAGACTGCTGACCAGCTTTCAGGTTCAATCGTCAATTCTTGTTCATCCCGAAGACACGAATCTCTGCCCGCTGTCCCAGTTCTTCTGACGCTCGCTGTTGTCCAGTGGAAGTTAATTCCATTTATTTTTACCATCAGCCATCAACCGTCAATCGTTGGTTCACACGCAGTCAGTCAATCCACTGTCAACTGTCAACCGTTGACTGTGTTTTCATTTCTGTCATTTTCCCTTCTTTTGTGGTGATACCCGGGGCTTGACACACGTTAAACTTTGAGCATCATCTTTCAAAATCCGAAGCCGTAACTGGCAAAGAGTAAGTACCGACAACCTAAATAACTAACCATAAAAAAAGAATTGATTTTTGGGATTTTTGGGATTTTTTAATTTTTAAGTATAGGTATGCCTACATTTTTTGCACTGTTTCAGTCATCAGTTTTTCCGTCTTTTCAAAATTATTTGGATTTTTATTGCCATATTTGACACCTCCTACCTACTTTTTAGAACTTATTTTTCATTTAGGAAACCCTTAAGTAGGTACTTGCTTTTACAATATTAACTTCGGTCATAAGTTGTAGGTACGTTTCGTATTTTAATTTGAAGTTTCAAAATTCAAACTATGTATATGTTGTATGTAGAGTTAACACTTTTGACTTTGGGTTGGTTTTGTTTAACAATTCTTAAACGAGTGTTTGTTGGTAATTTAACTAATTACAATTTTATTTTTGATTTTGTTTCCAGGAAAATGAGTGAGCCGGGGCAGAACGGCGGCAGTGCCGGCGGCAGGGGTCGGGCGGGGAGCAGACTTCGTACGCGGGTCATGCGGAACGTATCGCCGGGTCGAGGAGCGGAGCCACCTACAGCTGAGATGGGCCGGGCAAGTCTTAGAGACACCGTCTCCTCCGCATCATCCTCCTCCTCGATACCACCGCAACGGGGCGCAAGTCGGAGTCCTGATCGTGCAGGTAACACCCGAGGAGTTGTTCGAGGGATTCACGACGATGCGGGCGGTAGGAGAGGACCTCAAATCTCCAGAACTAGACCAGATAACATCGTCAGTAAGGAGGGAAAGGCTGGCCAGGTCATCGAGCTTCTTGGAAACTTCTTCGTCCTGTGGAAGGCTCCAGCCTGGACACTTCGGCAGTATCGTGTGGACTTCGAGCCGGCCCTGGACAATGTCAATGTCCGGAATGCGATGCTCCGTCAACATGGGGAGACCTTGGGAGGGTACATCTATGACAAAGGCAGTCTTTTGTACACGTCCCACGAACTCCCGGAAGCATTGGAGCTAACGTCGGCGGATAAGTTGGACCCCGCCAAGGTCTATCGAATCTGTGTCAAGTTCGCACGTATCATCGAGCCAGGTGATGGGATGAACCTGACCTTCTACAACACCACCTTGCGCAAATGTCTATTTAACATGGGGCTGGAGGAGTTTGGACGCAGCTTCTATGATAGCAGTCAAGCACAGGAAAAAGTTGTAAGTGTTTTTATTTTATTTTTCAAATGATTATTTGGATGAGATGTTATTTGCATATTAGTATTTCGTTCGTATATATGGTATGATAGTGATGGTATAAATCGGGACAAAATGTGCTGTTGAATGTATTTTAATAATCATTATTAATTTGGTGTTCTTTGTATTTCAGCTGAATCAACATCGTCTCAAATTGTGGCCTGGCTTCACCACTTCGATCCGAAACCACGAGAACAATGTTCTCCTATGCGTGGAAACCACCCACAAAGTGCTCCGGATGGACAGCGTCCTGGTGTCCATGAACGACCTGAGAAGCAGACAGCGTGGAGGGGGTGACGTCAAACAGTTCATTGCGGACGAGATCGTGGGGAGCATCGTTCTTACGACTTACAACAAGAAGACGTACAGCGTGAGTGACATCGACTGGGACAAGACTCCAGCCTCCACCTTTGACATGAGAGGGACGCCCATCTCCTACGCAGCGTACTATAAAGACAAGTACAACTTGACCGTGTCCGACATGAAGCAGCCGCTGCTCCTCACCGTGGCCAAGAAGCGAGATTTTCACCGCGGAGCCAGAAGAGACGAAGGGCCAGAGCAGGTCTACTTGGTACCCGAATTTTGTCAAATGACTGGACTCACTGAGGCCATGCGGGCAAACTTCACCTTGATGAAGGACATGGCCAAATATCTCCACGAAGGACCAGCTGGACGAATAGAGACGCTCAAAACCTTCATCAAGCGCCTTCGATCTACCCCAGAAGTACATACGTTCATACATTCAACTTTCCCTATCTAATTACTTTGCGTTTTGACAGCCTACATATTCTTTAAATTTAATAATATGTTCATTCCTTTGTTTTTTTTTCTGATTTTATACAGAACCGGGACTATCTGGAGAAGTGGGGCGTGGATTTCAAGGAGAATCTTTTGTCGTGCAAAGGGAGAATTTTGGAACCCGAGTCCATTGTATTTGCAGAGGGAAATACCGAGGTCGTGGACAAAGCTAAGGCTGACTGGACCCTTGCTTTTAGAAAAAGGAAGATGCTGACCGCTGCAAAGCTGGAGAAATGGGTGATGCTTGTTCCTCAAAGAGACAGGGAGAACGTCAATAATTTGATCACAACGATGATTAGAGTGGCGGAGCCGCTAGGGTTTTTCATCTCTAAACCGGAAATGTAAGTACTTACGTACATAACTTATATTATGCGTCTAATTAATTCTGTTTCAAATGTAATTTTGATTATTTTGAGAAATGGCACTGCTAAGAACATCATACTGATAATAATATGCATGACTTTTCTGTTTTTTTTTTAAATTTAGTATTACGCTACAGGACACAAGGGTCGGTACCTACATCAGAGCTATTCAAGAACATAGTAAGAAGCCCGGGATTCAGCTCATGTTCATTATACTGCCCAGCAACAACGTGGGTACTTATGGAGCGATTAAGAAGAAGCTGAGCGCAGAAATTGGATTGCAGTCACAATGCTTCTTATCCAAGAATGTGGCTAGCAAGGGACTCATGTCCATTGCCACGAAGGTCGTTATCCAAATGAATGCCAAGCTGGGGGGTGAGCCATGGTCTGTCAAGATTCCACTCAAGGTAATTATATTTCATTCGAATGTTTTGACAATGCAATCTTTAGTGATATAAATTTGTTTCGGTTTCATTTAAATAACTTGTTTGATAATAGCTTCGTACATTTGTAAGGGAAACTTGTTTTTTTAAGTCTAATAAATATTCGCGTCTGTTTTGTTTTGTTCTACAGAAAATGATGACTGTGGGCTTCGACGTGTATCACGGTGGGAAGGTGACCGCAGGGAGAAATGTGGGTGCTTTAGTAGCTTCTGTGTCACAAACCCAAGCTTCCTTCTACAGTACCGTGTCCTTCTTTTCCTCTACCGATGAGATGTCCAGAAACCTGTGCACTGACTTTATAAGTGAGTTCTATATTTTAAATACAATAATTTGAATTCTTTGATATTGTGAAAGATGAATGAGATAATAAAGTACAAGCTTCTCTATTTTATTTGTTTGATTTGAATGTTAAATTGCATATTTTGTGAATTCCAGAGAGTCTTGAGGCCTACGCTGAAGCAAATAGCAATGAGCTTCCAGAGCGAATTCTCTTCTTCCGTGACGGTGTTGGTGAAGGGCAGTTGGAGCAGATCATCCAGACTGAGCTGGCTCAGGTTCAACAAGCCATGGACACCATCTACAATAATAGGCAGCTCCCGTCCCCGAAGTTTACCTTCGTCGTTGTGTCCAAGAAGATTAATACCCGGCTCTTCAAAACCGGACGACCAGGGGCGCAGGCTGAAAACCCTCCTCCAGGGACCGTTTGTGACAACGAAGTAACTTTGCCGGAACGGTAAGCGCAGTGTACAAGTTAACAAAATTATAGACAAAACAAATGAATGTGTATGAATAATTATTTCCAGTTCAATTAATTTTCTAAAATATTTATTCATTCATAACTTTTTGTTGCTTTTTTTTTCAGGTACGACTTCTTCCTGATTCCTCAGGTGGCTCGGCAAGGTGCCGTGAGTCCCACGGCATTCAACATTCTCTTCGACTCGAACAACTTGGACCCGGACAAGATCCAGAGACTGGCCTATAAAATGTGCCATTTGTACTTCAACTGGTCTGGGACCGTTGCTGTGCCGGCACCCTGTCAGTACGCTCACAAGTTGGCCCACCAAACCGGAATTGCGATTGGGGACCATAGTAGTCAGGCACTGTCCTACTACTTGCACTTCCTCTAACTTTTTGGCGATTGTGATGAGATGATGTGATACCAGTGATAACCTATTTGTAATGATGACGCTTTAATTAATCATTTATCTTTTCACTCTCGTATAGCTTTAATATTATATATATTTTATGTTATTGTTTTAATTTTTTTGAACTGATGATTATCCGTATCGACGAAGCTATAGATAACAGTCTATAGCTTAGATTATTTTTTGTGCTTTGAATAGTATTTAAGTCTTCCACAATTTTTATAGATTTATTTATTATTTTTGCAAATTTATTTTGAACTTTGTGATATAGATAATAGATATAATTATAGAAGAATTATTAGAATACATAACTGCTTAAATTAGTACGATCTGCAACTAATGACCAATGAATGAACTATTAACTGAATCGTTATTATTTAAGAAACTAAGACTGATTACATTTTAATACATTATTTAAATAATAACATGCAATAAAAGGATTCAGATACAACACAAGTTTTTGTTGGTTTGTTACGCTTTTATTTATTTATGGCACCTCATCATACTTATATTACATTATGCGCACAAGATTTCATATTTTATTATTAATGTTAATCTTAAACTTAACTTGATGAAATAACTAAATAGCATTTAAATTAAAAAAAATAAAAACTCGAGCTTAGCAAGCTTAAGCTTAAGCAGCTTATTCGAGCAGCCAATTTGAAGCCCTTGCTTTCATTTCCATTGCGCCATGCGTTCAAGGCATTCGTTCGTTTAGGCTTCGCTTCTCTGATTTCTCTCTCACGTCTCGACCCTCAATCCTCGGTTATTACTGTTATTAGATTCATTTTTTCTCTTGTCAAAATAATTAAATGTCAACTTTTTCATTTCTTGTTTCTACTTCAAAAAAAATAGCATAATTTATTACCAATTTTACTGTATTTAAAAGGTAAGGAATTAAAATAAAGTACGTTGCTTATTTTAGACTTTAGACACTAAGCTATCACAAGTCACAATCGAATTTCAGAATACACAAACATTTGACATTTTTATTTAAAATGTGGATCGTTTAGTAGCTTTACTATTGATGTTGTCTATTTACGATTTATTAGCCTTCATTAATTTGTCATTTCATTTGTGTAATTTTAATTCTTTGGTGGTTTTTTATTCTTCATTCATAGTTCATAGTTTAGTGCCCAGCTCAGCTCTAATCCTGCACATGCAGCAACAAACCGTCAACCTCGAAACAAATAACAAAATGAGCCGTCAAGAGATCATAATACTAATTCCCGATCCCACCGAAGGTGAATCCTCAACTCCATCATCTTCATGTCTTCTATGCAACTCCCAAGACGGTTGCTACCCCCTCACAGACGAAATCCGGGACGCATGGTCCACGAACGTCTGCTGCTTGTACAGCATTGATTCAATTCAAGCTAAAAA
Source organism: Dicyrtoma fusca (assembly GCA_034695205.1). Taxonomy (NCBI): domain Eukaryota; kingdom Metazoa; phylum Arthropoda; class Collembola; order Symphypleona; family Dicyrtomidae; genus Dicyrtoma; species Dicyrtoma fusca. The sequence goes on along the minus strand of JAQFZC010004012.1, from coordinate 6,467 downwards.
AGTAATCGAAACTGCCTGCTACTGCTTTGACTGTCACCAGGAATTGCGATCAATCAGTCAAATTTACGAAGAGATTGAAAGGCTGCACTCCAACTTAGAAAGTATTAAAATTAAGTACGCCTTTCAGCTAAATGATTTGGTTCAGTCCCTCACAGAGTCCAGTAGCGATCCTCAAAGTTCCAACAACTGCAAAGAAAAGGATCAAAAGTACCAGTTGGCACCCGTTCCAGAAGTGGTTAAATCGGATGTTACTTCATGTAATTTTTCGAATTCCGACGATATTTCTAAAAGTGCTGAAGAATTTATTACCGGAGACAGTGTTGACAGTGACAGTGTAACCACTATAGCTGAAGTAGGAACATACAGTAGTATTAATAGTGAAGTTAATAAGGTAGAAGTACAGCTCAAGGGCCTACCTCACTCTGATCAATCTACATCGAAGAATGACGAGGAAGCTGTGGATCCATCAGTACTATTAGTTTGGGACGATTATGCTATTTGTTACTCTGAAGAAACGGACACAGTTGAACTCACGGAACAAGATCAAAGCTTGCCAAATTCCGACCCATTCAACAATTTGAAGGAAAAATATAAATTAGAAGAATGTTTCGTAAAAGTTGAGGAAATGGATTTGAAAGATGTTCGGCGATACCTTAGCAAAGCTACAGGGAGGGATGTCGACATTTTGCCATCCTATCCGTGTCCTTTTTTGGGATGCAAGAAAAGATTTCCATCAAAAATACTCACCGATGCCCACTTCAAATCCAAACACGAAGGTACTTAAGAAATGAAAGAACTCGCTATGGGAAATAATATAAAAGCTACCTACTTTTTATATTTTGCAAAAGTAAATTAATTTTAAATATGTATTTTGTTTTACTGTCTACAGGAATCAGGAGGCCTTTCACGTGTTTCAAATGCGGCAAAACTTTTCGAAGATACTACATGCTACTCCAGCATAACAATATCCATGAGGGCCTAAATCCGTTCGACTGTACTGATTGTGGCATAAAACTTCCCACAAGCGAACTATTGTACAACCACATAAGGAAATTTCACAAAGAAAAACACCCTCGGATTCTTTGTGAACAGTGCGGCAAAAGCTACCAGAGGGATCAGGGGACCCTGCACACTTGTAGATTAACACCTAACGGTGTGAAACGGCATACTTGCGAAATTTGTGAAAAGAAATTTGCTAGACGTCAAAATTTACAAGCTCATCGTGCCACTCACCCGGAATTGCAGCTTCAACAATTCAAATGTGAATTCTGTAACAAGGTTTTAACTTCACGAAAGAACTTCCTAGCTCATACGAATAAGCACACGGGACAATTTAAATACCAATGCGAGTTGTGTGACTACAAGTGTTCCTTGCCTCAGTCAATGAAAAAACATTCTCTTGTGCACTCCGATGCGAAGGATTTCGAATGTGAGATTTGCCATCACAGATTTAAATGTTTATCTCAGTTGAGAAGTCATCACAGTTTCAAGCATTCAGATGGGAAAAATGTATTATACTGCCACATTTGTGGGGTCCAGTCTTGTAACAAATACACTCTCTCAAGACATTTACAGGCAAAACATTCTGATAATGCAAAACCATTCAAATGTACACTCTGCTCCGAATCTTTCGCATTGCAAACTTATTTGAACAAACATATGAAACGGAGTCATGAGGACGGAAAACCTTTAAGAGGCATTACGAAAAAAGCCAAGTCCAAGAAGCAGACTAAGATTGAAGATGTTCTGCAGTTTGACTAAATTGAATGTTCGAAGCTTAATTGTCAGGCACATAATTATCGTTTATTCAATTTCAGTTTTACTCTGAACTACTATAGAATTACTCACAATAATGTTAGTGCATACTAATAGTTTTATGTTTTATTGTAAAAGTTAGGCTTTGCCGGCCTTGAGAAATTTTTTACCGTTGGATCAATCTTACAGTCACATTACAGCTTCAAGTTTACAATAATGTATATCTTAATCATGCAAAATATGCCCATAATTATGGAAGAGTTAGATGAACTTACAGCATTTTTTTTTTCACTTTAAAGCACTGACCTTGTGGTTCAGTTTTGCTTAACAAGCACAGGAGCTTCGTTCCACATTGTATTGTTGGCATAACAAGGACGTAATTAGTAATAATTAGATAGATAGATATGTACATAAAATCAAGAATATAAACAAAGAAATAAAAATGAATAGCTTCTATGAAATCTGAACTACACATTAGGTATATGACAAAATTCATTATTATTATTAATTACTATTTCTTCTAAGCTTCTACCCATTTGGCATTGAATACAGGGTAGGTCCGTAAAAGTGTGATCGGGCGGTAAATGTATTGAACAATATATATTTTAAATGAGCGATCACATTTTTGATTTTTTCCTGATCGCAATTTCACGGAGCTACCCTGCATACAACAAAACAAGCATTTACGATTTTTTTAACAGTTTAAGTTAAAAATGGCCACTGCAAAATTAACCCGAGATATTATAACAGCTAATTTACTCCTTCGCATTGCTGATTTTACTGATATTTCAGGATATTTAATTTTATTACTTTTGTTTATTTCACGTAAGTACTTAACGATATTTTATTTCATATTTTTATATATTATTAAATTAAAATAAATAAAAAATAAATAGGCTTCCGTTCGGGAAGTTCTTGAGTGTACAAATCCTTGGGTAAACCTGTACGCGCGATACTGCACACAATTTGTAAATAAAAATCTTAAAAATAAAAACAACCTCTTTCGTTTCGGAGACTCCACCTGAATTTTTCCGTGTTCGTTTAATCGGAATCCGAAATTCGGATTTCATGAATTTCGTCAAAGGATTTAAGTAAAAATGTAAGTAATTTATTTGAGATCTAATTAAAATGTTTTAAAGGAAGTGCTCACTCCATTTAATACTAATTTGTCTTAGGTACTAGTTAATTAGATTACCTAATTACTGCATGCTCATGTTTATGGGTTACGGCAGTCATCTATTCGTAATTCGTATTGACTGATTGAAAGTTTAATTTAACGTTTTGGTATTATGTTCAACATTATTTACTTTTATTTGTCGTGTCATTCATATATGTGTGGATCCGTTCTACTTTCAACTGTGCTCGAAGTTACATGTAATTTGCGGTCAATTCATTAACTTTCTAGTAAACTATCCTGTACCTTGAACTTGTTAGAGAAAAAAAGGATTAACACATTAACATTATTTATTTTAATGTTTTAGAATCTCCATCAAGAAAAATGACGACCCCCGCCATCATAGAACCGGGTTATTCCTACTCACTGTGTGACATCTCCTCAGGTTGTATTTTGTGTAGTTCACAAAATTCGTGCAATCAGATTACCGAAGCCAGCCGAGACCAATTGATCACTGCACTGTGCTGCGTCTGCGATTTTAATTTGGCTAAAGATAAAGAAACTTTTCAGTGGGCATTCTTCTGCTTCGATTGTCTCCAGGAACTTGGACGTATTCAGGGAATGTATGAGACAGTACAAGATCTAAGACGTCAGCTGGAGCGGTTTAAAGAAAAAAATGAATGCAAATTAAGAGAGTTTATCAACATTTGTGCGGACATTTCCCAGGGTTCCGCAGATCCAAATATTCAGGTATTCCAGGGCGAAACTGAACTTGCCGGAGGAGGCGAAAATGCTGACGAAGATGAAGCAGAAGTAGAGTTAGACTGTGGAAATTACGAAAGTGAAAATAATTTTGACCAGGATGAAAATAATTGTGGGGAATCAAGCTCCAAAGATTGTGAATTGGAGCAAGCCCGAAATGATTCAAATTCAAAAGCTGTAAACGAAAGAATTGCCAATAATAATAATGCTGCAAACCAAAAAAATGCTGAGACTTCACCTGAACTTGAAGCGTTGTATAATACTCTTAAAGCAAAGTACAATATAAAGGAATGTTACGTTAAATTTTGCTCAAAAAGAAAAGTAATAGTGAAGGCAGCAGTGAATAAGTTGCCTGTTCCGATTGTTCCGAAGATTCCATGCCCGTTTCTTGGTTGTGGAAAGCAATTTAAATCGGAAGAGAAAAAGCACGACCATTTTATACTACAGCATGAAGGTAATGGCGAGAAGTGTAAATCCAACTAAAAGAATTAATTCAGTAAAAATTTTATAAAACTATCAATTACAATTAAATGAGATCAGAAACCCATCCCTTCTATAATGTATACGCTATGTTAGTGGGCCTCATTTTTTAAACAGGTACCCCTGGGATTTACAATTGTAAAGACTGTGAGGAAACCTTCAAGGATCGAAGCAGATTCAGAGATCACTTGAATGTCCACAAAAACTTGAAGCCCTACGAATGCCCCATGTGTGGAAATAAATATCATTCGGTGGAACAGCTGTACACGCACAAAGTTCATACGCATGACCCACCAAAGGTCATTTGTGAAGACTGTGGCAAAGGATTCCCAACCAAACGTAAATGTGAACTCCATCGTATATCCCACACGGCAGAACGTCGCTTTCAGTGCGAATATTGTGACAAATCTTTTAAGTTTGTTAGTGGTTTAACGTACCACAAACGAAGTCACCCACTGTTAAATTTGGGCCCGTTTAGGTGCAAGCGCTGTCCTGAGGTACTTACTACGGAAAAATACTTGAAAATGCATGAGAAAAGGCATGACCGTGAGTTCAAATTTCGATGCGACATTTGCAACTTTGGGACCCACTACAGAAATAAATTCAACCTTCATGCAAAGACTCATTCAAATGTCAGAGAGTTTGAGTGCAATTTGTGTGACTCAAAATTTAAACATAAGGTAACTTTGAAAAGGCATGTACAAATTCGTCATTCGGAATCTAGAGAAACTCGTAGGAATCATTGCTGCAGTGAATGTGGTAAATTGTTTTTAATGAAGCAGACTTTGAATAAACATATGAAAGCGGTCCATTCGACTGAGCGGCCCTTTTGTTGTTCATCCTGCGGAAAAGTTTTTGCTTTAAGCTATTATCTCATCAGCCACATGAGGAGTAGACATCCAGAAGTGGCTTTCACTCCAAGCGATGCTCGACGGAAATTATGAACCCTGAAGACTGAAAGATTATTACGGGTAAAAAAACCTTTTTACCGTCTCAAGTGTAATTGGAATTCAGCATCAAATGAAGTCATATAGAATAGGATTGTTAATTTTATTGCATCAAACGCATTAAAATCTGTAATTTCCTGTAACTTCGATCGTTATTTTATTACGTAAAAAAATACAACAAAATGAAGATCTAGGCGCACCGGAAAAATGTTTTTAACACTAAATAAATAAGCTTTCAGAGCAACAAGAGCAATTTCATGCCACTATAATTTGTACACGTACTGTAGTGTGTACATACAGAAATATATTGTTTATATAGGCCTAATTTAATTAATGTAAAGCATGTATGTATGTAGCTACTGGAGTTTGTGGTGCTTTCGGGTTTAGTAGGGTTAATCTTTTTCAAACGGTGTTATATCTAGTTTTACACCCTTTCCAAAAGGCAACTTTCTTTTTTTTTACCTTTTTAAAAACATTAATTACTAGTTTTGACCCTTTTAGAAACATTAATTACTAGTTTTGACCTTTTTTAAAAACATTAATTACTAGTTTTGACGTTTTTAAAAACAATAATTACTAGTTTTGACCTTTTTAAAAACACTGATTACTAGTTTTGACCTTTTTAAAAACATTAATTACTAGTTTTAACCTTTTTTAAAAACATTAATTACTAGTTTTGACGTTTTTAAAAACAATAATTACTAGTTTTGACCTTTTTAAAAACACTGATTACTAGTTTTGACCTTTTTAAAAACATTAATTACTAGTTTTGACACTTTTAAAAACTTACCAGTTTCGACATTTTTTAGTGTTATTCACTTGTTCACTAGTTTTTAATGTTTTTGAAAATGCTGATATCTTGTTTGTACCTTCTGAAAATGTTAAATTACTTGTTGTGACAGTTTTGAAACATTTTAATTTCTAGTTTTGACGTTTTTGAAAATGTCAGTTTCTTGTTATATACTTTCTGAAAATGTTGGTTACTATAGTTTCGACCGTTCCGAAAAAGTTTATTTGTAGAATACACCCTGTCGTACAGCATTCTTTCAATGGTTTCCCAGTTGAGAATGGGTTAATAACAATAATAACATACGTATTTAAGTAAAGCTATTTTGTAATATTGTTTAAAATACGTCCTGTTAAAATAAGAAATGCTTCAACCTGTGAAATAAACGCATAGGATGAAAAAAATTAATAAACGAAATTAAACGATTCTTAAACGATTCATTATAAATTATTCTAAAATGGAACGAACTCTACTACTAACAAAGATTAAGATATAGATTAAGTTAATTAAAAAATTAAAAAACAAAAAAAAAAGATAAAGATAATAGATAATATAGAAGACAGAAGAATGCTGCCGTATTGTGCACAGATGCAATCCTTGCAAGCCCACCTGAAGGTTTTTC
>JAQFZC010004011.1:0-17149 GCA_034695205.1 Dicyrtoma fusca | reverse complement strand
CGGAAGTGGGAAACCATGAAAAGAATGTTTTACAGATGTACTTCGTCTACAAAATAATTATTTCAAAATGGTCAAAACTAGAAATTAACGTTTTTGAAATCATGTAAAATTTGTAAGTAGCACTTTCAAGAACATGTAAAACTAGTAACTAGAATTTAACACTTTCAAAAAGGTCAAATCTAGAAATCAGCATTTTTGAAATCATTCAATACTAGAATTTGACACTTTCAAAAACGTCAAAACTAGAAATTACTATTTTCAAGAAGTTGAAAAACTAGTTGTAGCATCGTTTCGAAAAGGTTAAAAGGCTAGTAATCAAAATTGGTTGTTTTTGAAACTTTGTCAAAAATTTCAAATTACCTTTACTTGCATTTGTGAAAAGAAGGAATTTGATGTGTAACACCTTTTCAAACTATCGTCAAATCAACATTTTTGCTCATTTTCAAAAGGGCTTCTCAGGCCCAACTTTTGGACGCCGTCATAGTTGGAAGGGCCCTAAGTGGATGCGTATGTACCACCGTCCCTATGTCTACGAGTCTAGGAGAAAGAATGGAGCGAGCTGAAGAAAGTGTGGGATGTGTGGCCCTGGCCCTGAGATGGCTCGTTCTTTGGCGTATCCCAGTTGTGGAGTGGGAGAGTGAGTGGAGTAACTCATTTGGTGGAGCTATAATGCAGCCGTGCGTATGCTAGCTGTGTGTGCACTTGAATGGAGGGGCCATTGGGAAAGGCTATCAAGGAATGACAGGATCCTGTGATTGATGAGACTTCAGCCTTTTCTCGAATTTGGTGCACTCCACTGATAACATGCGAATATAAGCCTTGAATCACCCGACAAAAAGAAATCAACCCGCTCCTCGCTTTCTCTCTCTCTCTTCGCTCAACTCGCTCTTTTCCTCTTCCTTTTTACTCGAGAACCGTATCGTCAGCAGCCCCACAATCTATCTGCGCCTATTTTACTCTCCACATTCACTCAGTATAATGCAACGTCATACAGCAGCACCACCACCACCAGCTTAGACCATCCAGCCACAAATTCAAACTGCCTAGATACGAGTCTATTTTTTATATCACCATTTTTGCTCACAATTTCTAGAAAATACGAAACTACGAAAATACGAAAATACCAAAGTACGAAAATAAGAAAATATGAAAATATTTATGTGCTACTCATATCAGCAGCCAGCCTTTAGTACAGTCACCGTCCTAGTTAAAGTTGTAAGCAATCACATTAGCTACATTTTTGCGATGAATTTGCAGGTTTCCTATAGGTAGCTGGAGCATTGCTGGGCCCTGAGTTGCTACTTTCCTTCTACCGTGTGCTTTCCCTAGTAATGGGAGCTGGCGCTGGCTGACCTGGCCTGGCTAATAAATAAATGGACTGGAAACTGGAATGAAACGAAATGAAAAGTATCTAGGTATTGCTATAGATATATGTAGATAGGCTCCTGTATACAGTCACTAGTAAGTACCTAAGCTGGACCCAAGTTAAGGTTCCTATTTGAACAATCTCATCGTCAGACTAAATATCGGCATGAGTACAGTAACCGTACTGCAGTGAGTGAGTGACTGACTCTGAGTTAGCAGAAGAGAGAGAGAGAGAGAGAGTGAAAGTGTGTGTGTACATATCCAAAGAAAAACAGAATGGATTACATTATCCTTAATGGAAAGTTTCAGCTGATGCTCCTAAATTCCCGTCTTCCCTCTCCTCCAGTGATATCTGTGACTCTCTACTTCTTGTCCGTCTGATCATCTGTGCTAATGCCTCCGCACACTTCTGCACTTTCTCCCATATTGACAATTGAGCTGAAAGTCTTAAGCATGAAAATCTATTTACTGTCCAGATTCCAGATACATCTCTCCGCTGTCCTGTACTTAAACAATTGCTTTGTTTACAAACTGTTCGGGAATAACAATAACAAGAAGAACAAGGGTGCAGGACGGTGCAGAGGGCATCTAGGGCTCCCATTTCCAATTTACGTTACGATGGAATTTCTCACATTTTTTTTATTTGACCAATGGTAATGGTAATGTCAATGGCAGTGCCAATGCCAATGCTACTCATCGTTGTTCCACTGAAGTGCTCCCACGTTCCTTGTTTCTTCAAGAGAAATGTGTAGCAACTACGAAGCTACGGCTACTGTTTACTGTTTACTGCTTCCGCTCCTTTCCCATATCTTCCCTTCACACATCACCTCTCGCACACACTCCATTATTATCCGGAGAGGTGAGGACAGGAAACTAATTTCAGTGGAAATTTTTTTCCTTACACTCAGTGAACTTGGTCCCCTGAAAAGCAAGGCAAGAAGAGTAGCTCACTCCTTTTGCAATGAGAGAATCATCCTATCTGTGCTGGTGTCTGATGAAGGGAAAAGGAAGGACATGACAGGACAGGACACGGCAACAATAAAAATCCTCACAGTTCCCCATTTCTTTGGAGACAAACTTTGGGAAAATGAGGATATCTAATTAACAATCGATAGAGTCATTCCCTCTCCCAAATGTCTCACCATAACTTTGTCCAGAATGGGTAGAGAGAGAGAGAAAGATCCACGGTGTGCTTTTGGGTACGAGTGAGTAAATGCATGGAGCACTATTACTCGTGAAATCTAGACGGAGGCTTCCCTGCCTCTCCGTCGAGTAATCTATCTCCAGTGCAAGGTAATGTAACGTAAGAAGACACCGATGCCGAAGCCGATGCGACCAATGTATTATAATACTGATAGACTCGATGGAGAATCCCACAGCTCCATCCTAGGCAACTATGGACACGGAAAACATATAGAATGACACCGCAGCAGACGAAAAGCCCATAGCATTGTCTCTAAGGGAGCAGGGAGCTTTTAAATATGACGGTGCACTGATAGAAACAGAAATAGTGTTTTCAAAAAAGCAAAATTTTATATTTTACGACATTTAGAAACGTTATTTTGTCGTTTTGCCTTTTTTGAAAAAGTGTAATATTGTACTTTTCATCTTTTAAAAACGTTAGTATGAAGATTTGCCTTTTTTTGAAAAAGTATAATATTGTGCTTTGCGTCTTTTTAAAAAGCTGAAATGAGGTTTTACCTTTTTTGAAAAGGTGTAATATAGTAGTTTGCATCTTTAAAAAACGTTAGTATGTGGTTTCCCCTTTCTTGAAAACATGTTAATTCATAAACTTGACCTTTTTTGAAACCACATATTGCACAATTGCACTCTGCACTGTGTTGTCATATTTGCAAGGCCCCAATAAGGCCACCACAAACACTGGGAAAGCATGGCCGTACATACAATCATGCCTTTGCCTACTTAACTAGATAGGCACTTCCTCTTACGAGCCACTATATAATAATTAGCTATGTACGCGAGCTATAGACACATTTGTAGGAAGATATATTACGTAACTACCTAATTGAGACGCCCGGCGAACCACGCCATTTCATTCATTGGTACGTAGGTATGTACGCCCTGTGTACACTCACTCTCAGGGAGCGTTGAGGCTGAGGCTGCATGCTCTTGGTCTTGATGCAGGCATGAAGGCGGTTAACCAGAAACAGAAATAGGTTGCATGGGAAAAAAAAGATGGAAAAGACGGCGACCGAAGGGAAAACATGTCTTGCTCATTAAACCAGTTGATTTGATTCTCCAATCATTGACCACTAACTTCCCATGTGGATGGATATAGGTATAGACCTTGCACACACACAGGCACCAGAGCAGAGGAAAGGGAACACGAAAACCAGCTGACTGTAACAATCCTGCTACATCTTCATCTCATCTTCCCATGTGCCTCCGCCTCTCCTTATCTAAGTACAACTAGCAACTACTAGCTGTAGCGTCATTACTGGACTTTGACTTGGCTTATGGTGAATGTTCAACGTTCAAATCTCTAACCGCAGACGAAATCAAACGGGACTTTACACTATCAACCACACTACGACACACTCACGGTCTCTCTATCTTAATTTCGGGAAGGCAAATACACGATTCTCTACTTTGTATACATTTGTACTAGAACCCATCGTCAAACCGCTATGTACTTTTAGATTTTTCTCATCCCTTATAGTTATAGTACTTCGATGATGCAGTGAGCCCGTAAGTTGAATAAAATGAGAACCAGCGACACAATTTGACAATCTGACCCTTGAGAGACTAGTGAATGTGCTTGTAATGCCTTCCTTGCACTTGACACATCATGAGATTGACTCTGTCCAGAAAGCTCGTAGCACATGCCATCAAAACACCACCACCACCACCGCAAGGATGAGAGCTCTCATCCTGAGAAATATGAGCTCAAAGTCAAAATGGTCCTTGCCAACAAATAATAATTATGATAATAATAAAAACGAGGGAGCACGGAGAAATGTCTTGGCTACAGATACGAGTGTGATATGAGAGTCGCACTGGCACTGCACTACTCGAGAGTGAAGGCTGATTATGATGGCGAGAGCGACGAGTCTATATAAACATCTCCATCCCTAAGTGCACCATACAAATTTGATGACAAGGACATGGGGACCATGAGAAATTAATCGTTGAGTCTTGAGAGAGCCAGGGAAATTGTTCCAGTCATCGTATCTACTATCTGCAGCAGCGTGTCTAGTGTACTGCTATGGCCACAGCGTCAGAGATCATGTCTTTCTAAGCCACTCTTCTAATAGTGTCTCTGGGAGAAAGTGTAGTGTGTAGATACATACCTACACATATATCAAGAACAAGCAACTACTTAACCTCCAAGTGAAAGGCAATGAGGGAAAGTCGCTACTACTGTGTAGGTACATAATATATATTTCACTGCACAGTACAGCAGCACCGCAGATACCCATCTTATGAACTTGCAGACCCACGCAAATACATGCAGAAATGCCCAATGGGGGCCTTGCAAATATGACGTTATACTGTTTGGGTTAGAAGAGCCCTTTCAAAAATGTCAAATATATGACAGCAGCATAGTACAGCCCTTTCTAAAACAGGAAAGCCACAAGTTTAACCTATTCGAAACTGGGGAACCATGGAAAGAATGCTTTACAAAAGTGCTTAGTTCTATAAACAACACTTTTTCAAAACGCTCAAAACTAGTAAACAACACTTTTTCAAAAGGGTCAAAACTAGTAAATGACACTTGTTCAAAAGGGTCAAAACCATTAAATGACACTTTTTCAAAACGGTCAAAACTAGTAACTGACACTTTTTCAAAACGGTCAAAACTAGTAAATGAAACCTTTTTAAAACGCTCAAATCTAGTAAATAACACTTTCAAAGGCCAAAAAATTGTAAATTACAATTTTAAAAAACATTCAATACTAAGTATACATATACAACGCTTAACAGCTCTTCACATTTACAAGGTCCCAATATATAAATAGCTGAAGTAGACATACAAAAGTGAAACTATATAGTGTATTTGTAGGTTCAAACTTTGACTTTTGAGCGTTAGACGCTTTCCTTTGATACAGCTATGTAGATAATATATAAGTATAGTGTACTTGTTCTCTATTGGTAGCTATTGAGAGCACCGAGGCCCAGGACAGCGACAAGGACAGGGAGAACGGTGACGGTGAAGTAGGAGAGAGAAAATATGTTGGGAGCAGATGTACTTAATAGCATGGAGAGCACATTGTCACTTCACAAATTATTACTAACTACCACCATCCGCTGCTCCTTCGCTCGCTTTCTCTCCGCGAAAAACAAGGCTGGCTCCTTTTAACTTATATATTATCTCCGCACACATAAATACCACAGGCAGCCTTTCTCTCTGGCTTTCTCTCTCTCTCTCCTTCTTCTACACACAGAGATCAAACATTAATCAGTCGAAAAGCTATATAAACCAGAGGGAAAGTATCCATGGAGCTCAAGACCAAGACCAAGACCCCAACTGGATGGTGGCTCTTGGTTTTCCTCATGGAGTCTCGACGGAGATTCAGAAGATATCTGGAGGACGATGATCGTATCATGAGCTGTTGGTAAATAACGAGGCAATATAATCTAGATTCCCTCTCTTGTTTTTCTTCATCTTCCTTAGCTACACTCTGTCCGAGATAATCTACATTCTATTCCACCCTACCATTCTAAGTCTACCATTGAATATTACAAAATAAATTCTACATTTACTACTGCATCGTCCTCCCAATTCAATTTCCAAATTCAACATAAATTATTTACAGTGCTCCCTTCTGTAGTATGTAAGGGACAGCAGGCTGTACAAGCTCCCAATTTCCCAATCAAAAAATGAGTTTATCTACCACGTACTTTCTACAGTAGGGCTTGTGCTAGAAGCGAAAAAACGAAGTGGAAATAGCTACCTACAAAAAACAGTAAACACTGCACTGCACACGGGGAAAGTGTGTAAATATTTAATTAAATTGTCACATCTTAAGTTGTTTTTCTTTTTGTGTGCGTCAACATGTCGCCAGGACAGGAGTTGAGATGGAAGATCAATTTTTTGGAGAAAACAGCAGAGCAAAGTGAAAGCTGGAAAAACAGGCAAAAATGCCAAATGGAAGAAATGGAAACTACCTACCTTATCTACCTATGTATACATTAATATATAATATAAGGTCCCCTTTCACTCCTCCTTGCAATCACGAGCAACTGCTTTCCCTTTTGTTTTTGTTTTTCTGTTTCTATAAATTACAGATGGGAGAGATTTGTGTGTGTGTGTGTGTGGGGTGTCTGGAGAGAAAGCGTGAATGAAATCGAATCAAATGGGAGATATCTATGTGGCGAGGGAAAGGAGAGAAGGAGATGGAAAGGGAAAGAGGCAGTAGATAAAAAAAGTGTGGGAATGTGTGCCTCAATGTTTATGGCTGCGATGAAAGGAACATTTCCCTATGTACCTACCTATGTTCATTCCAAGTAGATTATGTAGCTACCCAAGTGTTGGCTCCTTGTTTAAAATGAGAATTGAAATGCAGGGAGTACATATCAACAAGAGGAATAAGATGACGTTGATATGTGTTGTAAATTGAGAGTGTCCTCCGTATGAGTGTGTGTCTATGTGTCTGTGTGGCTATGTGCGTATAGGGGGAAAGTGGCAGGGCGGGAGTGTGTGTGGTGGTAGGGTGTATGGGGAAAGATAGGTGTTACATTTGGGAAAAAGTCTGGGAAAAGTAGATTAGGAGAGGCAAGTCATTTCAGGGCTCATGATGGCCCATTCTTCTTGACGGCAATGACTCGCATGAGAGACCCAAATGCCATCGAGGTCGGACCAAATGCGTAATCCAGTGATTTTCAGCTACATTTCGCATTGCAACTTGCATACATCTCCGATTAAGTCCCACCCACCCACTCCTCACTTTCACCAACAGCACATACCTACCTACATAGAGTACCTACACATTTACATAGGGGCCTTTCATCTATGACGTCGTAGAAATGTGTATTTACCTACAATGTTTTACCCTCTTTCACAAAATTGAAATCTATTCTTGTATTCTTTGACAGTTGTAGTATCTTTTTAAATGTTTTAACGTTTTAGAAACGGTACTGCATCTAGTTTTACAACTTTTTGAAAGCGTTAATTTCTTATTTTGACCTTTTTGAAAGTGTTAATTTCTTATTTTGACATTTTTGAAAGTGTTAATTTTTTGTTTTTACCTTTTTGAAAGTCTTAGTTACTGGTTTTGAATGCTTTTGAAAATGTTATTTTTAGTTTTGACCGTTTTGAGAAAGTTAATTTCTAGAAAAATCACTTTTCTAAAGCATTCTTTCCATGGCCTCTCAGTTGTGAATAAGCTTAAATACGACAGTTTTTACACTTTTTTAAAACCTTTTTTCATTTTATTTTGTCTTTTTTGTAGCTACATATTTTCTATTACAATCGTAGGAGGTCATTTTTGCAACGCTCTCCCTCTATCTGTGTATCCTATATCTATGTACCCTTGTAGCTAGTATGAGTTGCTACCTCCACGTTTGGGTGATCTCCACCGTTGTTCCTCTTGCATAATAATACAGTTATGTAATGACGAGAACGACGAGGACCTCACCATTGGCATTGTAATAACAAAGTTATATTTGAATTGAAGAGTACACGAGAGAGAGAGAGAGAGAGAGAGAGAGACGCCGCCAAGTCGTCAAGTCAACGGGCACTACAAGGAGCCTATAAGTTGAACCACGAAGCTATAATAAAAGTGATATAGTGGAGCTCCGAACGAGGTTCTTTGCTCCCCTCAAAACAAACAAGATGCCATGGAATAACTACTTTACGACTATCACGAAACGAGCCTCCCATTCTCTCCCAGTCAACAACAACCAGAAATGTCCTTGTCATGTGAGTGTGTTCTCTCCTCGGCATTTCTACGTGGTATGTAACCCTCCGTCTGATCCTGAGTGAATGGAATGGAAGGGGAATTCCAAAATGAAGAAACAACCTCTTGCTCTTCTATTTTTCCAGCAGTTGATTTCTCACATTTAAATATTTTCACATGTTTTCCCTATGCATGCGTTATTTCTTATATACCCCTATAATATAAGTTACTGCTATGCATACTGAACACACAAATATTACCCATTCATTCAGTCATTCATATATTTCCGTGTCACAGAAGACTTTCCCCACAGGACGAAACAAACTCCCTTCCATTGTTAAATCTACTTACAAACTCCAAATCGAAATATTATAGCGCAGTTGGTACTATATACTTCCATGCATGTCTGACTCTGCTTTCCCTTTTTCATGCGCTTTCTAGGCTCTTTCTTTCCTCATCCAACATTATAATAATTTTACATTAAACTTTTAGCTACCTCGTCACGGTTTCGATTTCAACGTCAATTTTCCATGGGAAACGGAGATAAGAGGATAAGACAGGCATACTATACAACCCATGCAGATTATAGAGTGTACAATGTGCACTGTGTACATCTGTAAGTCGTGTTTCCTTTGCCGTTTGTTGCTCCTTGTTCAGGAAAAAATGTACAATGTGTATATCTGTAGCGAAATAAAACGGGGCCGACAGAGAAAAAAAACGACACAAATAAATGTTGAGACGAAAATTGGAAAGGAGAAGACAAACTTTTGACAGACAAATCCGTCCAGTTAAATTGTTTAGGATTAAGTGTATCAGTAGACTGAAGTTTTACCCATATACCTACATACATAGTGACTGCTATAGTATACATATGTAGTACAATGCAGTATGCAGGTACCTACCTACTTTTTACTGATGTGTCAGTAGACCTGTAGACTATAGTGGGGCTTTGCAAATTTGACATAAACAGATTTGAAAAAAGGCAGCAAAGTAGAAAATACCGTTTTGAAAAAGTGTGTAAAATATTTAGTGTATAACGTTTTCAAAACAGGCAAAAATGGATTTTAACGTTCAGAAAGAGTGCTACACTAATAAATTAGCATTTTCAAAAAGTACAGATAATGATTTGAGCTTTTCAAAAGAGTGTAAAAAACATAATATTACCCTTTTCAAAACGTGCAAAAGTAGCTTTTATGATTTTGAAAGAGTGCCTTACTGTCTACTGTTTATACATGCGAAAAAATTCTTTCCACATTCTAAGACGTCATAGTTGAAAGGTCCCTAAACGGCGGAACAAGACAGGCGGGATAAAAAGGAATACAGTAGAGATACCAGTACGAGTACCAGTACCAATACCAGTGGGTCTTGGCTGTACTATCGCATCATCGTAGAGACGGTGCCTCACTGTTTGTGGGAAGACTAGGAATGACGGATGGGTTATGGGAGCGATAGGCCAAGAGAGAATCATGTCAGTTCATAAAATGAGACGATAAAAGAGCGACAGTGAAAGATGATAGAGATAGAGAGGGAATGGTGAGGGCCACTGACTGCACTCTTGCTCTCTGTTCTGGGCTCACTTATAAAACTTACGACTCACTACCAACCAGGTCCTACGTATACTTGTACTATCTGTCTGTCTACGGAGAAAACAAGGGAATATCAATAGAAAACTCACCACTTGCTCCTGCCCGATTTGACTGATCAATCAACGGTTGGACAATCCTTCGTCTCGCATTGATAAACCTGGAAAAAGAAAGAAAAAAAACAAAACATGAGAATATGACAAACTTGAAACGCATCATTTTATCATTTTATCATTTTCATTACTACTGTCACATCCATCTGCAATGTTCATCACAAAACTCCATTGCATTGACACGGTGGGAAATATCTACTGTGTTAGTGTGCTTTAGCATTTTAATAATCAATAAAGAGTTAGGTATCTCCTATCTGTAATAATAGAGCAGTATTAATGTGTATTAAGGATTCCCGAGTAGCCCTATAGAGAGTCCCTCTAATAGAGTCTAGGGGGGAGCTAAGAGATTATTATGCTATGTTATATTACAGTAGTGTAGCAACCGCCACAATTTACCATCTAAATTTAACTTGCTCTGTGCTCAAATTAAATTTAATGTTCACAAATTCAATTTAAAATCAATTAGTTCACATTCATCAGGAATGAAATAAGGACACGGAGACATTACCAGAGGAGAGTCGACTACAAATTTAAATGGATCTATACAAGACAGAGAACAGAGCATCTCGAATTGGTATGCATCTAGTTGGACCCGACCACTTTGTAGTGCAGTGCAATGCACTGGGATGGGATAGTGGGACCTCGCAAATATGACGGTGGTCAATTTAAAGTGGAATGTGTCAGTTGGAAAAGGTCAAAAATATGAATTGGCAATTTCCATGTTTACAAAAGGGATAAAAGGGGGGAATAACATTTTAAAAAGTTGTAAAATGTGATAATTGCACTCTTCAAAAAAGGGTAAAACCTCATAGTTTTGAAAGGGGCAAAACATGATATTACAAAGAGTTTTCAAAAGAGTCAAAACATGATTTTACGCTTTTTCAAAATAGGCAAAATATGATATTACGCTTTTAAAAAGAGGCAAAACGTGATATTACGCTTTTTTAAAGTTGCAAAACATGATATTACACTTTCCAAAAGAGGAAAAACATGATATAACGCTTTTTAAAAGTTGCAAAACATATAGTATTACACTTTTTCAAAAGAGGCAAAACGTTAAATTACACTTTTTCGAAAGAAGCAAAACGTTAAATTACGCTTTTTAACAAGATGCAAAACGTGACAAAAACGTTTATAAAAGGTGATAAACATTATAGGTATAGGTAGTTACACTTTTCAAAAATGGCAAAACGCCGTATATTGACGATTCTAAAAGGTACAAATGGTCAAACATGACACAAAACATGTTGAAAATTGTCAAAACACCATTTTCCACTTCTATACAGTCATATTTAGAAGGCCCTAAAATCGGGCGCATTGGTTAATTTACTGTATAGTAGAACTTATACATATACATACTACTGTACTGTCTATAGTTAGGTATGTAACGTGCATGATTGAGAAGGGGAGCCGTCTCGGTGAAATTCATAAATGCAGAGCAAGGAATGAAATTAATGCAAACGCACATAAAACCCACTATCAGGGGAAACATGAAATTTGCCATCGAGACTAATCTTTGTTGGAGAAACAACATGAAATTATTTCAAGCTCACATCCTCATAATGGCCAGTTGAGATAAGGAACCCACGAAGAACACCAACCAGCCAGCCAACAAACCCAACGAATACAAAGTACATACATATTTACATACATACATGGCAAGGCAGATGTACATACAAATCTTCCACACACTATACTAGGGCATAGATTCGAACAAGAACTGACTACGAACCCGAATTTAACCCGCTCAAGTCAACCTATTTATCCTGAATGCTCAAACTCACACAGTACAGATCATCATAGAAGACTTGTATTGAAAACATTGAGCATTCTCTTGGTTCATTCCATCCCATTCCGTCATTCATTTATTCTCGCCCAACCACCATTACTCATTACATCCACAATTTACTCTCTGCTTCCCCCCTTTCCCATCCCTCGTCCCTTATTATTTCATTTGAAACAGGCTCAAAATGATAATGGCACTCGCTATATGCATCTTCTCTGTACTTTCTACAGTGTTTATCCATGTAGACAGCGATTCACTAGTGTAGCATTGCACTGTCTGTCTGTCCGTCGGTCTGTCTGGACTGGATCCCTCTCCTTGTTTGGCATGTGCTTAAAAAAATTCAAATTCTCAAATTCTAAATTCTACATCCCCATTAAGCCTCTCTCCAGGAAAATGTTGTGAGTTGTGAGACATTTCCAAATCCTCGAGGATCCCAAAGCACATTCACGTACATACATACATACGTCCATACGGAGGCACAGCAGAGCGCACAAGGCTTGTCTGGAACTTTTAGACAATGGTTGTTGTGCAATGGCATGGGATGCAAATAATAATATATGACAGTCGACAGTGCAGTGTACTTATACTAGTAGCCACGCTTTGTTCCTTTGGAAGGAGCCTTCCAACAATGACGTCATACTGTCACACAGTTTTACAGCAATTGGAGTGAAAACATTGATTTAAAAAAGAAGGCAAGGATTTCAACATTTTGAAAAGTTGTGAAAGCTATAAACACGCCTTTTTCAAAGGTGTAAATAGGGATTTCAACATTTTGAAAAGGTGTTAATATTGTTAGTCCATAAATAAGCCTTTTTTAAAAGTGCAAATGTGGATTTTACCTTTTTGAAAAGGTGTTAATCCATAAATAAGCGTTTTTCAAAAGTGTGAATCAGTATTTCAACATTTTGAAAAGGTGTTAATCTATAAATAAGCCTTTTTGTAAGGTGCAAATGCGGGCTTTACCCTCTTGAAAGGAACAAAACTTGTACTATGCACACATTTCAAAAATACTTGTCTATGCTTATACGCTAAAACGTCATAGATGGAAAGCCCCTTGGGAGACCCAATGGAAGTACCTACACTATAAAGGAAAGCAAATGCGCTGCATTGTGTCTTGTGGTGACTGGAATGCATGGGTGGGTGGATGAAGGGTTGTTGCTTGTTGGTCGCCTTGTTTAGCTCTGTGTACACTGCTCTTTACTGTCTTTACTGTCATTTCATATCCATATCCATCTCCATGACATGTGTGCTCTCACTAGTCAGTATACACATACCCACCACATCCAGGATTGTTTCAAAAGCTCCATGGCTACAGCCATCCAGCCATCTAGCCAACCCGACCATCCCATCGCATCGCCTTGCCTCGACAATAATACAAAGTAGAGAAAATGGAGCATTGAGCGAAAACTATGAAGCTTGGCCAAAGACCTTTATTTCTTCGTCGTTGCGTTGGCCGGCATGGAAGATGGAAGCGGAGGGCCTATCTATCTGTAGGAGCCTCCATCTCCGTTCGTTTCCATCGCTGTGCTGTGCTGTGCTGTGCTGTTCCATGGAGGCGAAAGAAAAAAAACTGATGGGCTCATGAAGAACAAAGCCTAGTGAACGTCGTGAATGGGAATAGCCAGTGGAGCATACTGCAAATTGCAGACTAGAGGATCTCTTGGGATCACATCGAGGATCTCCAAGAAAATCCAAGGGATTGCCAATGGGATGATGGAGGAATACGCAATCATCCATCTATAGCTGCTCTATACACCTATCAGCTATATAGCAAATAGTACCCACTCCTATATATTATATATACGTAGCTACCTACTTCTAGGCCGAGGCTGGGGCTTCTCTGGAGCCCTGTGCTACTGCTGTTGTGGAGAAACAAAACAAAAACAGTCCGTCTGTCTGAAGATTCTAGATCGTATCTATGATGTTACGTGCTTTACTGGACGTCTATTTCCTCAAGGTTATATGTTGCATAACATTTTTGACGGTGGCTGAAAAACAATGCATTCCTCCCACCATTTTCCACACAATTTAAGCATCCATAAGTTCTCGTCTTCGCACAGCACAGTGCAGTGTTTTGAAAATGTGAGATGCTTTCCTTCTCGTCGCCGAAGCCAAATCAACATTTCCTTCCGGTGACAGTCCATGGGATCCGTCGGTCTGTCTGTACGACCGTCGAGGCAGAATACACTGGCTACTTACAACCATCACCGGATTCCGGATCTACATGTCCGGCTCATACACTGTGTCATTAAAGCACAAGATGTAGATCTTATACGTATATTATACGGCTTCTATACAGGCAGCTAGCAAAATAAGAAGAGAATTTTGCTAAAAGTTTTTACTTTTCTAAAAGGAAGGACGAACGTTATAGTAGGGAAAAGAGGGCCTTTCTTTGTGAAAGTGAAAGTGAAAGCGAAAGCCCAACGATACGTTTGTTGAGCGAGAGAAAGTTTGTACTGCTTCAATTCTGTATAGTCGGTACTAGACACTAGTGTACTAGTGTACAGAGCAGAGTGAAAGGACTGGAGTTTTCTACTTCTAGTGCTTTTAGTTGTGCTGGGCTGGACGGAGGAGTTACTCCGCTTTGATGTGATGACTAGAGATATGCAAGGAAACTCGGGATTGCTTCTGCGATTGGAATGGGGAAAGTTGAAGGAAGGGAGAAGGCGAGTTGTAGTAGTAGAAGAAGAAGAAGACCAAGAGAAAGAAGAAGAAAAAAAAAGTGTAGGCTGACAAGAAGAAAATTTTCTTTGAGATTTATAGGCAATAACTCTTGTCCATGCTTAAGACTCCCGACTACCAACTACCCTCCATTCTCTCCGCTTCCAAATCGGACGTGGACCGCAACCGAAGAGGACAGAGCCGATTTTCCAAAGCATTCTTGTCCCTTCATCCGAATCTTTGTGAGAGGAGATGTATAAATGGATTGTCGGAGGGCTTTTCAAATATGATGTGTCACAAGCTATTTTGACTTGACACTTTTCCAAAAATACGATCTTGTTTTGCTCTTTTTGAAAAGGCTACTACTGTGTTTCACACGTTAAGAAAACATTTTGAGAGAAAATACAACCCTACTGGCATTTGTTACTATTTTTTTCAAAGCTGCTTTCTAATCCGAATTCTATGACGTCATATTTGCATGGTTCTATACGTCTATACTAGTATATACCCCTATAGACACATTCAGTTCTTTGCTATACTTACAACTGCATACATACACAACATTACGGAGAAAGCTAGGTATGTATATTTCTGAACAGGATCTCAACGAGTGGGTTTACCTCAATCTCATATCTCTTCCATGAAATTTAAATGATGGACAGAGAAAAAAAATCCCAAAGGTTTCCCACAAATATACACGAAATAAAGATACATACACTACACAGAGCACTGCACTGTACATACTGTACAAATAGAATCTCCAAAAATCGAAGCACTGTGCCAGTGAAAACAGCTCCGAGTACAATATATAATTGACTGGAAGTGGAATATAAAGTTTGATGTTGCATTTCCAGATGATTTCCATCCGCCGTCTTAGAGCCTCTCCCATCCTCGAATGTAATGTAGTCACAAATTATTGATTTTACAATTAACAAGACAGGATTTAGTAAAGGAGCTTAAAAGTGCAGGGAAACTGACAGAGTCAAAGACATCAGCAAATTTCCCTCCACCTCACGTATAATAGGCTCTTAAATACACAAGGAACTTAGAACTTAGGCCACCATCTACAGTTTAAAGCCCTAACGTACGCATTCTACCCTTGAAAGATCCCTAAAAAGAAAAACCTTTGGACTCGGCCCTCACTCATTAATTCTATCTCTAAAACTAGTACAGAAATACCTATAGGAACTGCAAGTGCAACTGTAACTGTCTATAAGTACAATCGCTCTGTTATTTTAGGTAATTGTGATTCATTAAAAAAAATTGGGGTTTCTTTCACTTTTTTGTATCGATTGATGTGCCAAGCCAGCAATACAAGAAAATCGGTGGGAAAATCAAGCTAATCGTGAGTCAAGTCAAGTGCATGGAAAGTCTTGTGGAGTGTCGTTCTCGGATCTGACTTGTGACATTTGACATTTCCAGCTGAACACTCGCGCTGAAAGAGATGGAAGCAGAGCAAAGGAAAGCAACCCTTGCTTATGGATGCGGATGCGTCTCTATAGGAAGACAGTGACACGAGAGACCCGGACACACACAATACAATGACAGCAATAATACAGCCGCTGAGAATCCTATTGAATGTTTACAGTTGCTGGGAATAGAGTATAGCAGTATAGCTAATATAGGCTATACCCTTCTCAATTCTATAGTATAGAGAAGAGATCGAAATCAAATCTCACAACAGCCCAATATCTATATACACTATACTATAATTGAATATACCTAGATATGTACATTACAAACGACGGTCTACAGTTTAGAATTTACATTACACCCTTGTACACACATAATTTCTCCTTACATAAATAAATGTGAAAAAGGTGGAGATTTGATGAAGTTTTTATACTTGAATGGGATTTCAGGGAAATAATACGATGATCACAAGGGGGTCGTTTACTCCACCTCGAGGTAAAATACTGGATTTGAAAATTTCCACACAATTTATGCATGCATGGAAGCAAGCATGGGAAAGATGTTTGATGTGATGATGGGATGCTACAATAGCAGTGCTTTCTACCAGTATTTTGCTTGTGCAGCCATAAGCGTTAGAAGGGTGCAGGTACTTCCCTATGAACACTTACTAGGTAGGGGGCCTTTCAGCTATGATGTCATAGAAGTGGCATTTTCAAACTGTAAATACCATGGAGTGCACTCTTTCAAAATGTTAAAATCCGCAATACTTGTACTTTTTAAAAAGACTGTGTAGGTAATTTTTTGTTTTGACTGTTTTGAAAGTAGAGAAATCACTATTTGCGCTTTTGAAAAAAATCCATTTAATGTTGTACGCCTTTTCAAAAATTGACAATCTACACATTTTTACAAAAGCAAGTTTTAAAAAGGATGAATATTACATTTTTGCACTCTTTCAAAATAGTAAAACCCATTATTTGCCCTTTTAAAAAGGACTAAATTTGTTGTTTAGACACTTTTGAAAATGTTACAGTTAGACTTTGCGCTTTTGGAAAATTCCAAATTACTGATTTACCCCTTTTCAAAAATTGCCAATCTTTATATTTTCACAAAAGCAAGTTTTAAAAAGGATGAATATTGCATTTTTACACTTTTTCAAAACATGATTAGAATTTCCCTAAATTTCAAAGCTCTTTTCAAGCCCAAAGGAATACGTAGTTGCAAGGCTCCTAGACTGACGGAAATAAACCATTAACATGATATGTCCGTCCAATATATTAGTATCAGTATGTATTAGTATGTTTCACCCCACTTACATATAATACTATAGTAACGGTATACAGCATACAGTGTACAGCAGCCCATTCTCAA
>JAQFZC010004010.1:0-17150 GCA_034695205.1 Dicyrtoma fusca | reverse complement strand
TTTAAAATTTGGCGCCACCAGGGTACTGAGGGTACTCTTTGCAAGGTACTGCGTAGGGTACTGGTAGAGTAGGGTAGTGATAGTTCGGAGGGTAAGAAGCTACTGGTACTGACTATCAAAGTAGCCAAAGGAACTGAGAGGTAGTGGAACTCTCAATTTCAGGTATTGGACAACACTACAACACAGTACTGATTCTGAACTTGTGAGAAACTGTACGTAAGTAATAAAGTAATGATTAGGTAAGGTATATAGGTATATTCTGAATGACATACTTTGCCAGCAGCTCCAATTAGGAGGAAAAAACTTGTCAACAACTGCAATCCACCAACAGCCACGCCCACACCTGAACAAGCCAGAATTATTTTACTCTTTGTGTCAACGCTGAGTTTGGAATTGGATCCAAAGTATCCCCCAATTGTGTCAATTGCCCCTGCTGCACCAGCTGCTATTTTGAACTCCCTGCTTTCCCGTAGTTCATACTCTTCTTTAAGGACCCAGGACGAAGTCCCCACAAGAATGACAGCAATTACCTAGTAATTACAACAAAAATTTAGTATTTCTTTCAACTTATTGAATAATAATGGAGTATTTTCCCAATCTCTCTCTCTTTGGATTTAGATTAATACTTGATTCACTTTGCTTAACTTACTAAAGACACCAAGGCGAGGATTCTCGCGCCCACCGCAACACTACAACAGCAGCAAGGATTCACCATTTTCACTCAAATACGGTTTAACAACAGATGTATTATTTTCTTCAACTTGAATCCCAATTAATTCACGCAGCAATATTTCTTAGCAAAAAATCCCGAGTTTCACTAGGAACCGGAGTTATAGGAGACAGGCAATGTCCTACGCTTCAGCAAACTTAAACGTTGTGGTAACTGACACTGGAAAAGGTAAGTAGATGAGCCGTCAAGGATTTGCAGTTTTTTCTCCGTCTTAATGGCAGTGTTCACTTTTAAAAAGTTAAATCGCAATCAAACAAGATTTATCTAAATTGCAAAAATCAGAACAACACAATTATTAGTTATTTATTAGTTAGCCATCTTATACAGTTTTTGTTCATGGATTGAATTGTTCATGGAATCGGAAATAAGCTGTCAATGCTGTCGGTTCTCAAACGCAATAGATTAACGTGGATATGTATATATAAGGTACCTACACTATTTGCTGTCGCCCGCTTCTGTTTTAGTTGGGCTTTCATTTAATCAATAATTTCAGCGGAACGAAAACCTACCCACCAGACAGATCACCTAAAAGTCTGTGCTACCAAAACCAACCAAACCAAAAAGCTATCAAAACATGCAGCGTATTACATAATATGTGTATCCCAACTATTACTACTACTACCACTACTACTGCTAATCCAATCCTCACTCCTCACCACAAACAACGAAACAGCACTCAACTATTAAACAGGATCTACATAGTAAAGGTACTGGGCATGCATCCTGCCTTGCCTTGAGTGTCTTTGTCTCTTTTGTTTGGGTTATTAGGCTTTCGGTTCGGGTTTTTTTTATATCCTTTCCCTCCCACTTCCTCCTAATGATAAGTTCCTAATGCCTCTAATGTTCTTATAAACATTTCAGTTAGTTTCACTAGTCAGTTCTGTCTCTTATACATTCGTAATATAGACACACACCTATAGGAATAGTACCAAAACATTCACGATTTTACTGACACAAGTTCCAAGTAGAACCTATAAACACACGCGTCATTCCATTCCAATTTCCTCTCTCAGTCAGGTTACGCAACGCCAGGTCAGCGTATGAAGTAACCTACACCGACATTAGGGATTACGGATACCGAATCGGAAACCTACTTCCACTCCCGTTCTCACAACTAATACTTTCAATGAAAAGGAAAACCGACTAGAGTTGCTACTACAGACAGAGAGCCCCTTTATTGTTACTAACTGTGTCATGCCATAAAAGAGAGCCCACTTTGAAGGAAGAGAGAGAGAGAGAGGTCCCTAAAATATTTTGATAGGGAGTAATAACATGAAGTGATAGCATCTACAATCTACCATTTAGGTTTACTTAGGAACTTTGGACCAAGGCCATTTACCTACTTTAATAGTAACAGTCTAACACACCATAACATGCTTGTATAATCTTTAAATTGTAGACAGCTAAGCCACTACTATCAAGACCGATACACATTCTTTGTTCTTCCTATTTACAATGACACATTTAAACCGTCACCGACGGAAGATTGTGTCTAATCCCCCATTGCACTGTGTACTTTTATTACAACAACTACAAACTAGCAACTTGCTACAACCTACGAACAACCAATATCAGCCAAAGCTACTATGTCTAGCCCAAAAAAAAAATCTAGCTACGTCTCACTGCCTTCCAAATTGACGATTTTACGATTGACTTTACTATTTATAAATTATAATACGACTTCTTCCAAGGAGCTACAGTCAACAGTTAGAGACCAAATATTCCCAATGACTGTCACTGTCTGCAAGTGCGCCTGTACACCAGGACCATACATCTAGAACCAAGTACACATAATGCAATCAATCCATTATCAGAATTTGAATGTAAACGGCTCATCGATTTTATTTTATAGGGAATCACATATTGATTATTAATAATGAAACAGGAGGCATAGTGCCCCAACTCTTTCCACTTCCAACTTCGTAGTTAATATCTTTAGACCATTACCACACCTGGGTGCTTTCTGCCTCGCTCTGGGGAACTTTGCCACGTGCCACGTGTTCTACCCTCATCTATCTCTCTATCATTATACAAACGTTGATTAATTTTTCCAAACAACAAACAGTGATGAATGAGGAAACGCAAAATCACATCAGCTATAATCTATCATCATCGGAAATGGAAATATTTAACTAGTACACCTCTAACAACCTCAGAAGGCAGACAGCCTTACGCACACACCGACACCGACACCCAAACCAACAACTCTTGATTGACTGACTCCGCTTTTTCCGTCCGAAGTTTTTGTAGGAAGTTAAATGAAACATTTAATACATAATTACGCCTTCATCATTTCTGTCGAGTCGACCGTCAAAAGTTACAGTTGTGGGTGTGATGTCATGTCATAACTAATAAATAAATAAAGCGAATTTAAAATCCACTAATTGCGACACATAGCACTCGCAAAACTACGAACTAGATTACACATACAACATAACATATGTATTCTTTTCCTTAATTACATTTACAATTAACTCCGTCAACTTTTGAAATGTTTTGTATTTAGATTTTTTATTTAGACAATTTGGAAATAATAAAAAAAAACGAGCGGTATTAAAAACCATTAAAAAATTTAAATATTCAATTGTAATTGTAACTCCCGACACCTGACACCTGAAGATACTGACAACTGAAGAATCGAATACCTTTCACATTCAACATTTTCGAACATGCATCTTGCCCTGGCTATTTAAACTAACTTCAAACTTTGAACTTAGCGTTGGCTGCAACATTCAACATTCAACATTAGTAAATGAAACTATGATAATAAGTACAAAATACATCTAAGCCCCATCAACTGCGTCACACGCAAAAAATAATAAATAACAACAATAATTAAAACAGATAATTTTAAACCACCATTCAACAGTGTTGATTGATGTTAAAAAACCACCAAGTCACAAGTCAGCCATTAGTCATTGGTCATGGCTATTTCTGTACTTTCAATTTCAACTCTTTACGTATGTAATACAACTGACAACATTCCACACAAGAAGTACATACATTGTACATAATCGATAAAATGCTTTCCGTTCAAACCAGTATCGCAATTAAAGTTAAAAGTATGTAACCACAAAATATCAATAATTATTATACTTAGTTGGTAGGTAAACCCCTACACACTTGCCTTGTAAATAGTAAACACATTAGGCATAAGATCCGAGACCACAATCGCTTCGCACTTTTAACAGACCACACAAGATGCGTCACAATCACTATAACACTGCCTCAACTGACTGACAACAGTTAAATTGTAAATTAGGTAAATTAATTCAAAGAATTAAAGATTAACAATTGTAAATGGTCAATGGTACACAAAAGGCAAAAGGAGGACTTGTTGGGACTGCAACCCTTGATGAAATGAGAAATGAGACTGAAATGCTTGTAAATGTGAATTTGTGTATCGCACTCGTATTCGTATCGTGAGATGAGGCTGGACGGACTTAGTGAATAGTAGCCAAAGCCAAAGCCAAAGTGACGCCTTCCCCAGTCGTTCGTACAGTCACTCAGACGCTGTGGTGGCATCATGGCACTGCTGCACTCAACTGCACTGCACTGGCGACTGGCGAGGGTGGGGGCCTGTCAATTATGATGGCATGGAAAAAATTGGAAAAATGTAAATCTGTGAATAAGCACATCTCTCGTGTGGCATCTACAAAATTTATGGCATCTACATACATAGGGTTGATTTGATACTAGTGCTAGGTATAAAATTGTGTAGGGATCGTCTTTTAAAAATTTACAATTCAGAATCTGCTCAAATTGTGAATAATAAAACAACATTGTTCTTTGTTCTTTTGCGGATTTTGAGCAAGAACAAAGAACAACGTGTTTGTGCGTAGTATTTTTCAAGAGAGAACAAACCAGGGCTGTGACCTGTGCACAATTTCTTAAGATTGTTTGGTCTTTTGAATAATCTGTTTGTCCGAAACCCGCAACAAGGTTTGTCAGTGTGCTGAAGATTACGAACAACCACATACAAAGAGTAATGTTCTTATTGTGCACAGGTCACAGCACTGGAATAAACCTTGGTGTGTACAAACAGATTTTTCAAGAGAACGAACAATCCAGAGAAATTGTGCACAGCTTGTTACAGCACTGATTGGGCATACAATTATAAACCTTACGTACAACTTATTGTATTGCAAATTACAATATTATCATAATCATAATACAATAAACAATTTTGCATTTTCAAAAAGGGCAAGACGGCCATGGTTTTAACGTTTTTCAAAACAGAGAAAAACGACGTTTAATGCTTTCAAAAAAGTTTAAAATGGCTTTTTAGCGTTTTTAAAAAGTGGGAAACGGCCTGTTAAATTTAATTGTATTTAACTTCACCGTCCATGCATTCAGAGTAATCAGGAGCAGGAGCTTATAAATTCTTAAAGATACCATGCCAGACGTAATTATAAGTAACGTAGTGTTTAGATGTCACATGTCCACGTGACCAGTTTTTAAAATGTAGAAATCACACACTTAACAAACAATGTATAAATGATAAGTTTACGGCTCCTCAAAAGGCTTGGTTATGGAGATACTGTCCGTTTGGAAAACGCTAAATAATGGTACCAGGGATCAATTGCCTGACGGGGAAAACTGCCCTCCAAAGGAGCAATCTACCCCAAAGCAAAAGGGGTAAACGCCCATGGAAGGGGCAAAACGTCCACAATAGGGTTTGCTCCGGGTCATGGGCCATTTGCCCCGTCCGGGCGTTTTGCCCCTTTTGGGCATTTTGCCTCTAACTTTGGGCGTTTTACCCCACTTTGGGCTTTTTTCCCCGTGGAGGCAATTGGTCCCTTGTCTCTTGTGTTTGATACTTTTCTAAACTGCTAACATTATGAACTGCCAAGTGCCCGTGTTGAAAACCTTAATACATATAATGGGACCAGGGACAATTTGCCCGTACGGAGTAAAATGCCCCAAAGGGGCAAAGCGCCCCCAATGTTTTACTTCTGCGGAGCATTATTCCCCTTCAATGGGCGTTTTACCCCTTTGTGGCAATCTGCCCCTGGTCCCATTAATGCTTTTTAAAAGACTGATAATATGTGCTACACACCCGGTTTGGCAACATTAGTACCCTATGTTTTACACTTTTTGAAAAAGTTAATATACCTAATAAAGGTAATTACGAAAATTGTTTTGTTTAACGAATTAGTCTTAGGTATGCCATGCAGACAGTTTTAGTTCATAACTTAATTTGATTTGAAAATAAATCACATTTCTTTTTCGTTTAGAAAAACGATAACATCATACATTACACCTTTTAAAACCTTAACCAGCTAATTATTTTGCATTTTTTCAAGGGGGCATAATTCAGACAATGTTATATTTGCAAGGCTCCCGGATAAACAGAGATTAAACTCGCGATTTGTAGTAGGCACTGTGTTGAGGTGACTCGTGCATACTGCATAGGTAAAGTTAGTATACTCATCAATATAGTTGTATCTCCACTCTGACTATCCGCTATTAATCTTATATACTATTTCACTAACTACACTTCAGGGATGAACTCATCACAGCTATTACTAATACATCTGTTGGTAGTAATAAATGGCAGAGGACTGCAGACTGCAGACCGAATGCTATGCTTCGATTATTATTCCAATTCCAATGAAAATGGTCTTGCTTTACGTTTGCTGTGCCTTGACTCTTACAATACGGGAATGCTTTACTCTCACCGTAAATGCCTCGTATGCAAGATTCCCAGCATTTCGTTTTTCCAATTTGTAATAGGCAACTGGCAAGGGCTTTAAGGTATTTAAAGAATTATTCAACACACATTATGTTTTGCTAACCCTTTGCACCTTTGTAACAGTACAATACAAACCAAAAATGACCAAAATAGACTTGAAGAAGGTCCAGCAGGTATTATTTTATTACTTAGTGGTACTTACTAATAAGCTACCGATACCGAACAATATATTGAAAATTCAGACTAGCAAGTACGGTTTACCTTTATTATTACCTATTTTAGGTTTTTATTCACTTTATACAACAAAAATACACGGGGTCAACAACATGAGCAACTTACCCCTAAATTCACGAGGGACCGAATAGAAGAAATACGGTATTAGTAATTGTAATGCTTTTTGCATTGGATGTTGCCCAGGAATCATCAGAAAAAATTCTACAACTTGATCCTTGTCTTTCTTTCACTTTTGCATTGGATACAGCCGAGTTGATGGCTTGGAATCTCGTCCTGGTCATTATGAAGTACATAGTAGAATTGAAATGTTATTGACAGTGAACGTCGACAGTTTAGTATCTGTATCTTAGTTTGCATTGAATGTTAAGATTGCTAGGATTGCAAACTGCATTGCAACTCGATCATCTCAATTCTCTCATTCTCATCGATTGCATGCTTTTACAGGGAAATAATCATTCTTGGGAAATAGTTGGACAAGTTTGATGGACTGGCAAAAATGTGTAGCGAGTGCACACATGGCACAACAAGAACCTATCTTCAAGATGTTGAAAGGAATTAAAAGGAGATGAACCTTCGGATAAAACATCTGTATACCTACGTAGTGTGAACATTTCTATCTAATTCCAATCATCTTTACAATGACTGATGCAGTGTACTAGGTAAATGTTTATAAAGCTACAGCTATGCCCATTTAATTTATTATTATTGGAGTAGGCAGCTCCACATTTTAAAAGCTTTTGTCTGTTTACCTGTCTTACTGCTTTTACTTAATAAATCGACCATTACAATTTACAATTGAGCTACAGTCAACAGTCAAAAAGTGAAGCAAATATTCCTTCTGTTTCTGTTGTTCTTTCAAACTTAGTTCTTTGTAGTTTTTGCTGTTTTGTATTATTTCATGAGGGAAAAAGTACCAACATAATGAAATACAAAGCAAAATGCAATAATAACAATGTAGGTAGGTACAATACTACAAGCAAATGGCAAATACGAAATGTAACCTTGTAGATTATTGCTACCCGCCCCAGGCTTTTTTTTTCCAACCAATACTTTGTTCGTCAGTCAGTTCGTCTTCCTTTTTAACAATAATACACACAATGCATTATTCACAGTATTCGTAAAGGTACCTATACTACAGATGTACCTATATATTTCGATTACGTAATTATATTTGCCTACATGGCATGGCTATAAGGGCATGGGCTATGGGTAATGGGTACGTCCCCATCCCAAGTCCAAAGAGAGACAAATCCTTATTAAATAAGTTGATAATTCAAGTCTACAATGAGTAAATGAAAACGAGTTACACACACGAACTACGAACGAACTACGAAGAGCGTAAACTAATTATCTTTGACTCTAAATTTTCTGCATACGTAAATTCCATACAGACAGACAATGATTAACTCGAAGGTAGTACGTATGAACCTCTCTTCTATTACAGAATTACAGATCAGATGAACAACACAACGTCTTATAATGGCTGTCATGTCTCCCTTTGCCTGTAAAAAATAAAATAAATGTATACAGACAGACTTCTACTGCTACTATAAAGCCAAAATATTTACATAGTTTAGTGAACTTTAAATTGTAAATAATTGCAATAATTCACAAGTTTAACTTACACATTCCAAGTCATTCCCATAATCTACAATTTTAATTTGTAATTAAACAACCCATGCATGTCTAATGGTCCAATCCAAATCTAAATAATATCTCATATCTGCACGTAGTGCGAAGGAACCATGGTCACTGTCAAAATGGTGTAATTACATACTTTTTAGATTGTAGTATTAGAATTAGATGCATACTTACATCGTCGAACTTGGAACAAAATTCGAGCTAGAAATATCGAAAAAAAAAAATCATCGTCATCGCCAATAATGTTAATTAGTCGACCAGACAGTCCACAGTCAACTAGTGCCCAGAGTGCAGCTTCTGGCAGTTGGCAGGCAGTTGCAGTTGTTGGCAGTCAACAAATAGGTGATAGGAGATTGTAGTATTGTAGACAGAAAGTAATTGATTAGCAGCCAGTAAAAAGAAATGTAAGGTGAACTACTTACTACTTAGTTGACTAGGCAATTTTAAATGTTGTAGTAGTTTGTAGTTGTAAGTAAGTCAGTTAAATGCTATGAATGATGATTATGATTATGATTACACACGATTTTATGAAGTTTCGTCGGCACTTGGCACTCGACGACTCTCGACCTACGGGCTCAATGTCGTTCATGGCATTATAATGTCAAACGTAGACCATTAAATCAAAAATTCAAATTCAAATTACCTAATTGTTTTTTAAAGAATGAAATAAGCCTTTAGTACATAGTGTCAGAAAATAGTGTGATCGGTGTGTAT
This sequence comes from Dicyrtoma fusca, assembly GCA_034695205.1. Taxonomy (NCBI): domain Eukaryota; kingdom Metazoa; phylum Arthropoda; class Collembola; order Symphypleona; family Dicyrtomidae; genus Dicyrtoma; species Dicyrtoma fusca. The sequence goes on along the minus strand of JAQFZC010004010.1, from coordinate 8,136 downwards.
AATTGGGACTATTACATATTTTATGTACATTTTAAAGACTGTGTCCTTTCCTTTTATTAGTAAGTAATTTGTAATTTCTTTGAACGCTCCGTCCCCCGTCCGTCCAGTCGTCAGTCGGACGAATATGGCTCCACGAAGGTACTGAAAAATTCACATGTAATTTAAATTAATTCCAAATTCACGACCACATCCACTTTGACTTAATAATAAACCTTTCTCAGTTTCAATTTTAGATGCTCACAAATCACAATAATTGAATCTAGTATGAGCTGGAAAAATTATGAATCGACACTCGGACTCGACTCAACTCTCATCGTGGAATAAGAAGAAGGTCCATTCCTATTCCTATTATTATGTAACTCTCCCACGACATGAAATAATGTGTGAACGGTTAGTAAATTGATTTTAAATCACTTGAAACTTGAAAATTGAATCTAAGTTTAGAATCTTACTCACTATTCATTGTTATTTGTTAAATTAATTTAGAAAATACCGCATGCTTGCTAGAATCTTGACAGTCTTGCCATCAAAACCAGAAGTCTGAATCTTGGGAAGAATTTAGAATTAAAATTTTGTAATTAAATTGCAGGAAGAAGGTGAACCATCAAATAATTGAAGAAGGAAAAGGATTCATGGATCATTACTTTCATTAAATCATTACTTAAGTACGTTACTCAATATTCCTCGTAAGTCCTTTCCGAAATCTGAACAGATTACGATTACGGATTATGATCATTGATCATCTATCTATCAAAACTATTACTTTATCTTCCTCACGATTTAGTTAATACTCTTCCTTCCTTGTAAGTACAGAACACAATGCAATTCTGACTAAAACTACTGAAACAGACAATAGTTTAAGTGTAGAAAGATACAATTTTATTATAATTTTATTACCTTCACTTTACACTTACACCTGCTGCAAGTTGTTAGTAAGTCTGCAGTACATACATTACATACAACTTATGTTGTAAAAAGTGGTCAACTTTTTTCTTTAATGCTCTTTTTATCGTAGATACATTTTTGTTTGTTTGATAGTGTACTACGACACGGAAGTGCATACAAAAATTTATCCAAATTGCCCATGAAAAATAATATCATTGCTGATTATCTCTGGGATGCATGGCAAAATGGCACTCTTCCGATTGCGATTGCGAATGGCGATTGGTGGTAAGATAATAAGTGGAAGAAATAATTATGTAGTTTAGAATCTATGAATGGCTTGGCTGGTGTTTAATTAAGAAATTACGACATTTTATATTTTAATGCTTACGATTGTAAATGATGGACGTGAGTACTGCCTTAGGTATGCTTGTGAGTGCATGAGCTTATCATAAAATAATTAAATGATGATGAGTTCAGAATTTAAGAACCAAGTTTCACTGACTATAGCGAGTGCACTGCCATTGCCGTTCATTTCCAACCTCAAGTACTTTACGGATGTCCAGAATTTACACGTAAGTAACTAACTAACGTTTAAAATTATTGCATCGCATCGTGAAGGATACGAGAGCTGAAATTAAGGCTATGGCTATGAGGATGTACCGTCTTAAATATATATTACTTTGTACTTACAGAAAATAAGGACGGCATAATACAATAAATTCACATCATCAATAGAAAATAAAGATGATATCATCATCAATTCATCATGAGAGGAACGAGTCTGACGTCATAAAAACCTGTCATGGTCATGAGAGCCAAACTGCCACTCCAAAAGCAAAAGCCCAGCCAGTCTTCTGTTTTTCTGACAAGAAAGATGAAATAGTGGTGCTGTACTATTAAATTACAGATTACAGACGAGGAAAGACCAAACCAACAAAACAACCAACAATCTTCAGTCTTCAGCAAAAAAAAGTAAAAACAAAAATAAGATTCAAGTAGAAGTAGACACAATCAACAGGCAGAAATGAATAGTGTGTGAGCCGCACAGCTGGTTGCTGATTCTTGTTCGTAATTCTAAGGATAATTTTATAATTTTATGATTCTCGACAGAACAGTGTTCGGAAAAGAACAACAATAACATGGAATAGGAAGAGCCTCAAGAAATTACGTAAAGACAAAGAATGACCTCAGAAATAATAATAAATAATGCTAAATAACCAAAATAACAAGATAAAGCATCCTCTCTTCAGTCTCATCAGTCGCATCTGAATCTGAATGGAATATGGAACTTACAACTTCTCAATATCTCAATAGAAAAGATTGTAGCATCTCCGGTCCCTGTCTAGTCAGTCTCACACTCTCACTGCCAAGGTCAAGGTTAAGTCACTCACAACAGAGCAGAGCCTAACATTACGACGATAGTAAGCAACCATAGAACAATATTAATGAATGAAAACATCCGACGAACCAACGATCAACCAAAATACTTGAGTGAAGAAAGGAAACGTCAACTATAAGATTTTTTGCCATGGACAGATGAAAAATCAGTATCAGTACCAGTAGCACGATCTTGATCAGATCACTAACAAAAATAAAGAATAAAATGCAATTTTTTGAGAAAAAAAACTGATGACGGTCTTGTTTCCTCTGTCTTAATAGTTAATAATAGTAAGTTTGTAGGTGATGCCAAGTCCAAAGACACTAGTGTAATGAGCATGATGAAATTCTTTTATTATCTTATTTCCCATTATTCATTTGCCATTATTTTCAGTGTATGTAAGTTAATCATAATTAAATTGTCTTCTAGTGTTTGCTTTGCTTTTTTTTTGGTTGTATGTTCGTCTGCATGTAATTATGTAGGTAGGTATATGTTACAATATTTTATGGTTATGGTTTGTAGGTATAGATAGGTATGTCTGTACGGTTTCGGTTTTTATTTTTTGTCTTAACATCTTTTATATAATCAATAATCATTTTCAACTTCAATCTGTGTAGCTTGTTTTTTTATATACTTTAAATCCAATACAATTATAACAACAACAACGCCGATTCCAACACACGCACACTCATCACAAGACACCTGTCATCTGATTTAATTGACGAATGACCGACCTTGCGTAGGTCAAACTTAACTGCCTTAGTGACTTGGGACTAAAATTTAGTAGGGCTTTGGATCTACATAAACCATCCCTTTTTAAATTCCTTTTTTTCAGCTGTAATCGAGAACTTCTGCTACTGAAAAGAGCGAAAGAATGAATAAAAAATGGAATCGACATAAATAGTAATAATCGTCATACATAATAATGAAGGGTGGAAGTACAATCTATTATCAGTATCAGTATTACAAAACAAAAGTAAGTCGTAACAGAATTTATGGAATTCGGGTAGGGACTTTGTCAAAATTAAAATTCAAAATGATGGTAATGCACTTATAACAATAAATAGTTAAATTAAAAATTCCTGGAATAGGAATTACTGTGGAACACTGATATATATATTTATATTGTTTTTTTTAGTTAATTCAACCACTGCTCAATTAATTATTGTACTACTTTGTATTTTTTTTATACTACGCTAGTAAACACTACAGTGAAACCACAGCTTCGGTACTACTAGTACTGTAGTAGGTAATTGTAATTATATATCAATTTTTTATCTATTCTATGCGTTCATTTCATTAGCGCTTGAAAATACTTGAAATTAACAATTAAGAGCGAGACAAACAAAATCGAAATGGAAATGAGTAGAAAAATCCAAAATAATCTTTTGGAACCAATAGAAAACATAACGTAAATTGTAAAGTAAATTATAAACTATATTATGTATAACAAAAGTACTTAACAAGTTGACTTACAAATTATAATCACTTTTTGCCCGCACGCAACTCGACCCACAACTGACACTAAAATGACTGAGAATTTGCAGTGGAAAGTGTTTTTTTTTGTATAATTCTTCATTTTCTTAATCCATTGAATCATTGAATGGATTCTACTTGATCGATCAAATGATCGGCTTTTTTTGTTTTTTTTTCTTCCTCTTCTTTACTTTGCCATGGCGGATGGCAGGGGCTAAAATCTTCTTCTGTCAACACTGTTACTGTTTAAACACTGTATGTAGGAGGTAATTAATTATAATGTGTGTGTGTGTGTGATTTGAATTTACCATTACCACCCGGCGCCTAGCCTCCTAATCGTAAGTAAGTTTATAACAATAATTATATCATATCATTATTGTAATCACAGAATTACTACATAAACTTACTTTTGATTACTATCTCTATACCAATATACGTGGTATGTATCCATTATACATATACACACTATTATAATTACTTTTATATAGTATTATTATATAGTAAGCCATTTTTATTTTTAAATTTGACCTGCATTTGCATTTTGACTCCATCAGCAGAGCAATACAGAATACAGTATTATCATCATCATCATCATTTTATTTTTTTTAGCATCTAAGTAATGATTCCTCTATCACTCTATATACCGTAAATACCTAGTAATATTACCAATTCATAACTTGTCTGTAATTATATATATTTTTTTATGATTGCTTCCTCTCTACATAAAATGTATCATGAGTGTGTGAGTCTATGTATCATCATCAAATCTCTATCTACACACTACAATAAACTACAATAATAGTAATTACAGTTAGAGTTATGTATGTACAGACAGTACAGAGACGTCCCTTACTTATAATTGTATCCGTTTTTTTCTTTTTACGTTTTTACGTTTTTACATAGTTGTTCTTTAAGTACATTATAAAATCATTATAAAATTAATTAATTAGTAGACATAATAATGTTACATAATAATTTTTATACCTATAGGTACTTTTAGGATTTGAAAAGACTTGACTCTTTTTTTTCCCCTTCTTCTTCTTGTTGGACAGGTCAAAAAAGTATTCAAAGAAAGTGGAAAAAATAAATTGGATTTTTTTCATTTTTGATTCATTTTCCACATTTTGATATTTGAAAATTTTAAGGGCACAAAGTCGAAATCAAAATGTCAAATTACGCAACGAAAAAAGAATGTAATGAAGGAACAGAATCACCTAGGTAGGTAATTATAAGTGTAGTAAATATAATTAGAGAGTTATTATCGTTCATATAATCATAACAAACTAAGAATAGTTGCCTCACTACTACTCCTTCATTTCTGCTCTAAGTATGTATGTCTGTAGGTAGTTTTCTTTTAGTCTAAAATCTTCTTTTTTTTTGATGAGGATTACGCTTGAAGGACAAGGATTTTAATGATTAAGGAAGGACACCGACAAATACAAAGGGCAAAAGGTGCGGAATGAAGTGTGTTAAGAGTAAGAGTACAAGGATAGATTACAAGACAGGAAGATACTTTACAATCATTACATTATTGTATCTACAGAGATGGATTATTATTTAGATTTTAGATTCAGAGATAAAAGGTGAGATAGTAATAATTATTATTACACTATAGTGACAAGTCTACTTTTGTAATTATGGAACATACATTTTGCTTATATGTATACTATACATATTACGTAGCTAGTTAGCACAAGATGACTGACTTACTGACGTCACTACTATGATGAGTTGACTGTCTGACTTGTAAGTGTGTTTCTGGAACTGTTGATTTGGAAATAGGTAATTAGTAATGATTATTAGATACACATAATAACTTTTTTGATTTAATACTCATTTAATATTATGTAAATAGTTTCTGATTCTCGATTCCACTCTCACTCCCTGACCCACGATATTTATATATATTTATATATATAAGTATACGAACGAATTTATAATAATTTTTAATTCTCTCTTTCTTTTTTTTTATTTTGGTGTACCATACTTGAACATATTTAGTTACACACCTGAACAGTTAACAATAACCACTATACAATAAATACTCTATGTATGGATAGATATATGTATATATATATCATGTATTAACAATAATTATAATTTATATAGGTATATATATATTTTAACTTTTACATATGTAATATATTGATTAATACTTTTTGACTTTTTTCTTTTAATAATATTAATAATCTTTTCAGTTTTCATGTTTATCGTGTGTTCATAACAACATAATCAACGCACGAACGATTGTTTTATCTGTAGGTAGTTTAGGTTTCAAAGATTTATAATAGTATTTGGTAGGTTGGTGTTGCTGTGGCTGCTCGGTTAGTTCTATATAGTGCTCAACAATTTTAAAATTCTATCTTATTTCCTCTCAACAACTACTCTTTTTAAACTGTTCTATAATTATGTACATCGTAGGTATACAGGATTTAACTTTGGTAGACATGTAGGTAGGTAGTAGGTATTTTTAGTTTACTCTACAACAGACAATTTCCATGAGTAATTAGATTCATTTCGTAGCATTTCTAGGCCTATAAGATTACATTTACTTACGTCAATGTTTCAAATGATAAATGGGTAGCATCAACTAAGTATGAACAACATTCAAATATATGTAAGTATGTAATAATTTCAATTCCTCATAAGTACAAGTAGGTAGTAGTAAGATCGATCATAATAATTATATATCATAATCAATACACAATCGTGTTAGCATTGTCTTTACAGTATTTAAGTTAGTAGTATAAGGAATGATTGATTTTGAAACTTGGAACTTGTCAATTGGAAAAACTACAATTAATATTGTATAAATTAATCTAACATTTAACAATAACAATATCAATTTTGTTTTTAGCTCAATTTTTCTTGTACCTCTGCTGTATTGTTTGTAGGTAATTTTTAAGTGCTGCTCTGTGTTTTTACTATTGGAACATGTAGGTAGGTATTTCATTTTCAATTTCACAGTTTCGGTAAATGGTTCAAGTTAATCCAATAAAATCATGAATGATGGATGAATTCATAAAGAACTGAGGTACTACCATATTTTAGGTAATTCAAGTAAAATGATTCGTATTATTGTTCTACATAGAATGCTTCTTAACTACGATTAACGATTAGCATCATTAAATACGACCATCACCGTAAATCATTAATCGTCTCTGTACGTTCTATAGGTATATATTACATTTTTATATCATTAGTTATCAATGTGTGCATGTTTGTATTATTTTGCTTAGATGTATTTTCTTCTTGTTTTTTTTTCTAGATATAATTTACTACTTCTACGCGTGTTGATGATTAATCATATCTACCAACAATGACTATGTGTATTTTTAGTACTGGTATCTCTACCTAGTTTAGTGTACGGAATTTCGCTGAATCCTGCTCTACATTACTTTGAATGTATACACAGCTATCTATATATTATTATATATATATATATACATTGTCCATTTTTTCCCTTCTTTCTAGAATAAGATGTCATATTTTTATTATGTAAGGTATATGTATGTACAGATAATTGTATCTCGATATAATTACTTTTCTATAATTACATATATTCCGAATATCTGTAGAACTAGCTGTCTGTTTCCTGTAATCTGACGAGCCTGCTGAAATATGACTAATTTCTGAAATTCTGAAATTTGAAATGATATTAAAATAAAAATGTTATATTAAAAAATAATATGCATAGTGTATAATAGATTAAAAGATTACCAAAAAATAATGAGAATATTGCTTCTTTCTTTTTTGTTTTAATTTCATTTCAAATCAAGAAGTGAGTCAATTTCCTTCTCATCATGTTTCGATCCTCCACCAACAACTTCAAACGATTTCAATTCTTCATTCAATTCTTTCTCCAAATCTGCATCTTCACCATCACCATCCTCTTCGCTGGAACTTCCTCGTCTTTTCTTGGGCTTAGTATCATCTGTGAACAGCAAAAAACGAATTAATCTCACATTCAACTCCCACCTACGTGTAAGCACAATCAGAATCACAAAATGTACCTAGGTATATTAACCTATTCTGAGCTGGGAAACCATAGTAAGAATGCTTCACAAAAGTTAGTTTTTCTACAAATAGACAACTTCAAAACTGTCAAAACTAGTTAAATTGACAATTTTCGAAAACAATAATTAACAAAACGCTTAGTATTTGACAAGTTCAGAATGTTCAAAATGAAAAATTAACATTTTTGTAAAGGTCAAAGCTCGAAATCAACGTTTTCAAAAATGTCAAAACTGGAACTCCACGTTTTCAAGAGGTCAAAACTCGAAATTAACATTTTTCAAAAAGCTCAGGAAGCAAAAATTGACATTTTTCAAAAAGCTCAAGAAGTAGAAATCAACATTTTTCAAAAACATTCAAAAATAGTAACAAACGACTTATGA
>JAQFZC010004009.1:0-17153 GCA_034695205.1 Dicyrtoma fusca | reverse complement strand
GTTGCATCTACGCAGTTGATTTCGGTCAATCCCTTCGCAGATAAACCATTGTCATCCCAACCCTTTAGCATTGAACTGTAATCTGCGCCATCTAGCGTCTTCCGACCAATGTCCTCGCAATTCACAAAATCATTGATTAGCGGAGTTCTTAATTCATCAGCATATTTTAATTCTTTACAATTTTCTACTTCAGTAATCTTAATCATTCCAAGTAATGAGTCTGACCTGTTGCGCCCCCTAGCGGAAGCTTCAGGGGTTGAAGTTAAAGACATCCGTAGTGCAGGCGCGGGTCTTGAACTTTCCTTATCTTCCTCTACCGGGCTGCATAGAGCATGCTTGTGTCTTGTACTACTATGCGCGCAACTGACAGCGCCGCGCGGAGCACCAGTTGGCGTTAGAATTTCTGGAATTTTACTTAACACCAAGTCAGCTTCTTGGCCTTCTGATTTCTCCCCGCCGTTCAGTAAAATCATCCCGTTGTGGTCAGGTAGTGTCCCTGCGGGCTCGGATATTGCGCTGCGCAAGCCAAAAGTGGGCCTTGGACTCACGAGTGCTCTCCTTATCGCGCTGCGCGAAGCAGGACATTCATGCGCGACACGGACTGAGCTGCGTGTAGCAGCGACGGACCCATGAAACGCGTGCGCGCAACGGATGCGCATGCGTTTTTCGTCTTTCACTTGCCGCAGGCGCTCTGCTTCTTGACGCTCCAGTTGCCGGAAGTCCCTTGCAAGAATCCCAGCAGCCTCACGAAGTTCATCTTGCGCTTTTCCCAGTGCCATCTGGCGTACCCGCCTTTTTTCTTCAATTGTCTTGTCAAGATCTTGTCCAGCTAGACGTTGCAGATAGCAATCTAGGGATATTTGGAACGTGTCACGATTCTCTTGGTAAGCGTCCATATAGTGGTCAAACAGCTTTTGTTCCATACGTTTTTGCATGGCCTTGTCTTTCATGTCTTTCAGATTTTCCAATTCATCTTTTTTTCGCAAGCGATTGCACTCCGCAGTCAATTTTGCAATCTTGTGGCAACCTTTATCCTTTGAAAAGCAAGCTCCATCCATGCTCCGAGCTCGAGCGCAAAAGCAAGAATCAAGTCTAGCCGCCATTTTGAAAATCCCAAATTTCCAAAATCCAATGGTGTCAATAAAGCTAGGACAGCGAAAGCAAGAAGTCCAGGATAAAAAACAGGTTGAGCCCCCAAATGTAGCAGTATTTGGGTTGCAAATCTTCAGCAAGAAGTCCAGAATTCGATCCCGGTTGAGCCCCCAAATGTTCACGACGATAAATTCAGCGGTGTCGTGACAGGACGAAAGCGATAGTAATTTGCTAGCTGCAAATTACTAAATAAAGCAGAATTAACCGAGCTGGTTAATATTAAATAATTATTTGGTTTTATTTACAAAATAGCACATTTATAAATAATACAATAGCATTAGCATTCGATATCAGTAGCAGTAGCAGTTCACAGCAGTGAAATAGCAAGGTCGAGAAACAGCAATGGCGAGGAGTAGCAATGACCAATAACCGTCACACTCCAATGCCAATAAGGTTCTGAATCTACTTTGTCTTCAACTTCCAGTCGCATCATCTAATTCCTCACCAATCGTCAATATTTTCACTAATTTTCATTACTTTTCATCATTATTATTACAACAATTTGTTTATTCTAATTTCACTGATTTATTAAATTATCGTAGCAGCGATGCTACTGTTGCGCTCGGTAACAACTACTAATAACATAAATATTTGGGCTCATTTTCAGAATCCTCAAAAAAAAATTAAATCTGAAAAAATTAAATCCTTATGGGATTTTACATGTAAAATATCGGTATAGGATTTTTTTGAACCTGTTTTTTTGTTTGCTTTAAAACACGAACGTAGTTGTTTACCAAGACCAATTAGCAATAATCATAACGCTTAAATCATATTACTATCGGAAAGTAATAACCTGAAAAGTCGACCTCAAAATCGGATGGATTGTGAAATCCCTAAAGGAATAAATGGTATAAATCACAATTTTCGCATCCAGCGAAAGAATTTTTTTTTTGCATGCGCCTGCGTCATTACAAGGTTCGTGAGGATCAGTAAAGCATGTTTGAATAACGTTCTGAAATGGCCGTTGGTTCTCCACACTTTCCCCAGTGGCAATAATTAAAAAAATTCAAACAAAAGTACAAAATCTCGAAATGCTTTTTACATAGGATCCTATAGGGTCCTATGTTTTCGAATACTTTGTTCACAATATGCTTCTACGCTCAGATATTTAGATTATTTCGGTTTTTTAGGTTCGACGGGTACACCAGCAAGATTTAAAGCAGCAGAACTAATATTTAAAGCTTTTTTTTTACATTGATCGTGTACATATTACTACATTTTTTATTTTTATTTCAAGCTCAAAAATATCTCCGAAAGTTCGATTTTCTTGGTTTTTAAAGCACAAATTCCAGTAACCTTTTACAATTTCAACAACAATTGAAACATTCTCTGGAATCTTGCTGGCGTGAGCGCAAACTTGCGCGTGCGCTTGCCGCGTTAGGAAAGGCTGTGACTTGCATACAAAAAAATTTCTTTTGCTGGATGCCCCAATTGTAATTTAAACGTTATAATTATTGCTAATTGGTCTTTTTAAACAACTACGTTCATGTTTTAAAGTAAAAAAACAGGTTTAAAAAAATCCTACATATACTGATATTTTACGTGTAAAATCCTATAAGGATTTAATTTTTTCAGATTTAATTTTTTTTGAGAGTTCTGAAAATGAGCCCAAATATTTATGATATTAGTAGTTACCAAAGGTAGTAGATCACATTAATGTGATGATTGGAAAAATCGGTGTGCTACATTGGAAAGCTGTATCTTGTTAGAACATAGCAACCCCGCCATTAGAATAAATATGTAATTGGAATAGTAAACCTAATTGGAATCAACTAAATCAAGAACCTTAGCAACACTGTAATTTTGTGTCTTCAATTTTCCCCTGAAATCGGTTTGCTTTGAATGCAGTGCAGTGCTATTCACGTTTGACTCCAGCTGTAAATACATATTTGTGATAAACAGTTCAGATTTCCGTAACTATACATACCACCGTGATGAAGAAATGAACTGAATAGTATTGCATTTTTAAATCTTTCTTTAGGCATCAAAAAATAACATCGCTAACAGAAAATCGTACATTGTATAGATACAGCTGCAACCGTTAATGTGTTTATTCAAATTCATATTATATTTATCATTTCGGCATTGCATGAATCGTGTCATTGAACAGACGTTTTAATAATTTTGTGAGCTGTAAGTGACACTGCTATAAATAGACATCAAAATAAAAGAATACGTAGGGAAAATGGCCACAAATACAGTTAAAGTACATTTAAATATGTACATAAATAGCAAGGCTTGTTTTAACTTTTCTTTCAGAAATTATTTGTATTCAATGAACTTTACGTATCATCATTGGCTGAAACAAAGTCTCCCAGAGTTCGGAATGATTAATCAATTAATTAATTAATTAATTGATTAATTAATGGGGAAATTATTTCTGCCATAAGCCAGTTTGTTTAACTTGCTACATGCTGAAACCTATTTAAAGGCAATCAATAAGCTGGCAACATTAGACACGACAAACTCAATAAAAATTAAAGTGGAAATTTTCTCCATGAAACTAAATCCACCAACTTTGATTCCTTTGCATGAGATACAGCGCAATAGTTTTGAAATGTAAAGAACATCCAGATCGCTTTTACAGAAACTTTTTCTTCCCCATCGCACCCCATTCACATCCAGCCTTAGGATTTCTTCATCTGGGCTTTGATTGGTTTCACAAGGGACTTGCATCCTAGATTTCGAACTTGCCTTCCTTACCACTACCACACCTCCAAATTTTGAGGAAATGAGTGATTTTAGCAGACTAATTTGCTCCGGAATCTCGAAAGCTGTTTCGTAAGTCACACAGTAAAAAACAACAGTAATAGTTCCAACAAAGCCATTATTAATGGCTGCAAGTGGAACTTGTTTAATGAATTGGATAGCAATAAACCATCCACAAACACAACATGAGAGATACAGCATTTTATAACCAAAGACTGCTGTGGAACTACATTGATTAAAAAGATTGATTTGAAGTGTGCATTGTTTCACAAACAAAGCCTTTTCTTTAAGCACATTCGACGAAAATTTGTTATTCAAACACTGTAGTCTTTGTGCAGCCAAGTGCAATGTTAAAAGTGTGTTTTCTAGGATATACAATTAAAAATAGAGAACTGTATAATACTTTGCTACTAAATAAATCCCATGAAGAAATTCAAAAGCACCTAAAATCAAGTAAATAGTACTCGTTTGGTACTTGGGGGGTAGAATTTGAAAAAACAGCTCCGGCCTGTCTGGATCACTTAACAAAAATATGGACCCAAAGATCACGTCTAATAAAGGACTTGCTGGCAGAAAGTATAGTAACAATTGTTGCTTTGAGCATTTAAACATTTTCCAGTTTGTATTTCTTTTCAAAGGTTCAGGGCTTCTGTGAAATTCATTCCAAAGGATACACCATTCATTGGTGAATTGTAGTCCAACTATTTCTAGAGTAATGACTAGAGCGTTGGAAAATACATACATTAATATAACAGAAAAATGGTCAAAGTTAATATCAGCGACGGGTGTTTGTAAGGTTTGAACGATTACGCGCAAATTGTTTGCAAACTTAAGGAGGCAGAGGATGAAGAGCAATGTTTGAAAATACTTTTTCCACTTGATGGACAGCGATTTGGCTCGGTTTGTTGTTGGGTCAAAGTCGAATAATAATAAACCAGCATTTGACAGAATTCTAAATGCCATCATGTTTCCCATTGTTGATTTTTCGGAGTCAATTATAATGTACAAAGTTATATGATTCCAGTAGTTCTGAATTTTATGATATTTTGTCAAAACTAAGGACTAACGACAGTATTGGCTTCTACACTACCACGAAGCAAATGTTACTAAACCGAATAATGGCCGAATAAATAGTTTCAACAGTCTGGAATTAAAGTCATTATTCCACTATTTTGTTATTCAACGGCTGAGCTAGAATGGACATTTGGCAAAAGGCTTTTGAAGATTACATTACAAAGTATTTTTAGTTCATTAAGTGTTATCAATATTTTGACAGTTTCAATCGTAATCATACGGTATGCTAGCGGTAGCGGGTGTAGTAAATCAAACCGATCCAACCGATTAACGGTTAACCGCCTGGAACCGTCTCGAATGTATTTCTAAAGCTAAGTTTTATACGATTCTATACTTCAAGAAGTTCAAAACTAACAACCGTCCCTTAGCAACGCAAAAACTAGCTAATTTTGTAAGGGTAAAGTAAATAATATTCGGGTCGATCGAGCAACCACTTCCAACCATGCCCAACCATCGGATACTCATAAACCGAACCGAAACGATTGTTTAAGCCACACTTTCCTGTCTATATGAAGCTTACGAAATTTATTTTTTGGTGATGTAGAAACTTTACTACGGTAATATTATAGTATAGATATTTATCCAAAATAATATTTTCTCTTATTATAAATACTGCGTTATGATTGTGTATAAAAATTACATTTATGCTTCAGTAAATGACTTATCAGATTGTCGACTGTCTTTATATCTTCAGCAGACTTTTAGATGACAAACCAACATGCAGTATCGGAGAGATTAGGTTTCGTATGCTGAGAGAGCATATCGTCAGTGAAGAAACATTGTGTCGCAGGTCCAGTCCCCGCTTAAAACCATTGTGTCGGACATCCAGCGGCGGCTAACAACCATCCTGTCCCAAGTCCCGAGCAACAGCACTTTTGTTGCACAGCATTATAAACGGGTAATGTGCCTACGTATGTTGGTACCTATTTCTGAAAAAGTGCAAAACGCTATATCTTCGTATTTTTGAACAGGTGCAAAAAGTTCTATTTACGTGTTTTTTGAAGAGGCGCAAGATGGGGAATCTGTTTGTTTTTGAAAAGGTGCAAAACGCTCTATCGATACGTTGTTTATAGAGCCGAAAATGATCTTATTTACATTTTGTGGAAAGTCTCAAAAATATTATACATAGCTTTATTAGTGTTTTAGGTAAGGCTCAAAATCTCCCAGTGAGATCTCCAAGATGTACTTATATATAGAGACGCCCTGTAGTGAGTGGGGCAGACGTCATGGCCCAGAGGGCCCAGACTGCTGTATCATCTAGTTTGAACCAAAATTAACCGCGTTGTAATCTGAAACCTATAATTATATAGCTGCATTCATAGTGGCCGTGCAAAAAATACATAACGCTGGTTGCGGTCGGTGTTTGTTTCTCTAGCGTTACAGCCCAATGCCTACTACATTGCACAAGGGGAGCTATATCGTTACAGGTTACATAAGGAAATTGGTGGGTACTGAAGGTCCGTTTTCAGCGTTATGTATATTTTGCACAGCCCCATGTGGCATTCGTTCGTATTTATACAACGTGTAATTTAGGAGCTTTTGCCTTTTATACAACCATCAAAATAGCACTATTTCAACAGTTTTGTAATCTTACAGAGCTTAACCTTTAAGTCTAGAGTTTATTTTTTGGAGCAGTATAAACTTAAGTATTATCAAAATATATTTATTTATCCACGTCAATATTTTCTCATTATGAAGGAAACTCAATTCATCCTCATAATAAAACATCAAAACTATAATACACCCCTTAAATTACGTTCCCAGAAGTATTATTAAAATATAATTATTTATATAAGTCAATATTTTCTCTAGAAGGAAACTTAATTCACAAAATAAAACATCAAAACTATAATAAACCGCTTAAATTACGTTCCTAGACCCTACTATAATTAGAAGTTTTTGATTTGGAGAAAAATAAAAAGTTGATTTTTCCTTCCCCCGTCTATTTAACTATCTTTGGTTTAGTTAAAATCTAAATTACCGTTCCTAAGTCGAAGTAAATATTTTTAATCGTAACTCTGAAGCTACTCAAAATGAATGACTTTACTGTTTCCTTGAATTATAATGAAATTATGAAGATTCTGTTTTAGAGCTACTCAAATTCGACAACTTTGAATGACGATGGTTGTCTATCATTTTTACACACAAATTCTGTCAAAGCAGAAGATAATACAAGTCCTCAGATTACTACATCAGAAATCATTAGAAGAAACGAAAACTTGGCATTATATGAAGCAAAGTTTACCCATTTACTAGAAAATTAGTACAATCTACCAAAGCTTGTGTACAAATTCTGCGAAGTAGTACTTTTGACCATCAACAATTAATATGTCACAGGAAAACTTATGGCGTTCGAGAAATTGGGTGGGATGCAAACATCGGCAACGATTAGCTTATTATTGACTGTTATGCTGATGTCAGAGCAACCTTAATCGAGATATTCTAAGATGACAGACGATTGAATTATCGCGACTATTTTGAAACGCAAGATAACTCAATTTAATACAGTATTTTCAATTCAAAGGTAACAATCAATTAGCGAAACTGAGTATAATTGCGTTGCTGCAAACATTGTCTACGATATGCTTTAAAAGACTGAGAATATGGGAACCTCTTTAATACAATCCATACAATTGAATAGTAAACCTAATTGGAATCATCTAAATCAAGAACCATAGCAAAATGGCAACAGTGTTCACACTTGGCTCCAGCTGTAAACAAATATTTGTAAAAAAACAGTTCAGATTTCCGTAACCTTACATGCCACTGTGATGAAGAAGTGAATTGAATAGCATTTTATTTTTAAATCTTACTTTAAGCATCAAACATAACAACTTTGACAGAAAATTGTACATTATATAGCTATAGATGCAACAGTACATGTGGTTATTCAAATTAATATTATGTATATTTATTATATGGGCATTGCAAGCACATCATTGAATTGACATTTTAATAATTTCCTATGCTATAAGTGACGTTAGAGACATCAAAATGAAAGAATTCGTAGGAGAAATGGCCACAAATACAGTGCAAGTACATTTAAATATGCAAATAACGTGGCTTGTTTTAACTTTTCTTTCAGAACATATTTCCATTTGATGAACTTCACGCATCATCATTGGTTGAAACACAGCCTCCAAGAGTTGACAAATTATTTCTGGCATAAGCCTCAACTTGCTACACGCAGAAATCTATTTAAAGGCAATCAATAAGCTGGCAACATTAGACACGACAAACTCAATAAAAATTAAAGTGGAAATTTTCTCCATGAAACTAAATCCACCAACTTTGATTCCTTTGCATGAGATACAGCGCAATAGTTTTGAAATGTAAAGAACATCCAGATCGCTTTTGTGGAAAACTTTTCTTCCCCATCGCACCCCATTCACATCCAGCCTTGGACCAAGCATTTCTTCCTCTG
This sequence comes from Dicyrtoma fusca, assembly GCA_034695205.1. Classification (NCBI taxonomy): domain Eukaryota; kingdom Metazoa; phylum Arthropoda; class Collembola; order Symphypleona; family Dicyrtomidae; genus Dicyrtoma; species Dicyrtoma fusca. The sequence continues at coordinate 8,794 of JAQFZC010004009.1, read as the reverse complement.
GACTTTGATTGGTTTCACATGGGACTTGTATCCTAGACTTCGGAATTGCCTTTCTTACAAGATTGCCACATTTCACGCAAATGAGTGATTTTAGCAGACTAATTTGCTCCGGAATCTCGAAAGCTTTTTCGTAAACCACACAGTAAATAATAACAGCAATAAGTCCAATAAAGCCATTATAAATGGCTACAAATGGAACTTGTGTAATCAATTGGATAGCAATAAACCATCCACAAATGGCACATGAGAGACACACCATTTTATAAGCAAAGACTGTTGTTGAACTGCATTGATTAAAAAGATTGATTTGAAGTGTGCATTGTTTCACAAACAAAGTCTTTTCTTCCAGCAAATTCGATGAGAATTTGTTATTCAAACTCTGTAGTTGTTTTGCAGCCAAGTGCAACGTTGAAAATGTATTTTCTAGGATATACAATTGAAAATAGAGAACTGTATAATACTTTGCTGCTAAATAAATCCCATAAAGAAATTCAAAAGCTCCTAAAATCAAGTAAATAGTACTCGTTTGGTACTTGGGGGGTAGAATTTGAAAAAACAGCTCCGGCCTGTCTGGATCACTTAACAATAATATGGACCCAAAGATCATGTCTAATAAAGGACTTGCTGGCAGAAAGTATAGCAACAATTGTTGTTTTGAGCGTTTTAACGTTTTCCAGTTTATATTTCTTTTCAAAGGTTCAGGGCTTCTGTGAAATTCATTCCAAAGGATACACCATTCGTTGGTGAATTTTAGCCCAACTATTTCTAGAGTAATGACTAGAGCGTTGGAAAATACATACATTAATATAACAGAAAAATGGTCAAAGTTAATATCACCCACGGTTGTTTGTAGGGTTTGAACGATTACGCGCAAGTTGTTTGCAAACTTAAGGAGGCAGAGGATGAAAAGCAATGTTTGAAAATGCTTTTTCCACTTGATGGACAACGATTTTGCTCGGTTTGTTCTTGGGTCAAAGTCGAATAATAATAGACCAGCATTTGACAGAATTTTAAATGCCATCATGTTTGCCATTGTTGCTTTTTCGCGGTCAAATATATTGTATAAACTTATATGATTCCAGTAGTTCTAAATCTTATAAAATTTTGGTCAAAGCTCAGGACTAAGAACAGCGTTGACTTTCAGTTGACACTTGCAAACAGCGACTGCCACTAAGCACGAAATAAAGGCTGAACATATAGTTTAAAAAGCAGTCTGGAATTACAGTAATTATACAAGTATTTTGTTATTTAAAGACTCAGCTGGTAATGCTAGTGGGAAAAAAGTTTTTGATGAATATGTTACCCGGTTATTTAGCTCATTAAGTGCTATCAACATTCTAATGGCTTCAAACGTGTTGAACGTGGCTATAACGTATGCTAACGGTAGCGGATGAAGCAAACTGAACCGACTCAAGCGTTGGACCGTTAACCGTCCTGAACCGTTTTTCATGTACATATATTGCATTGCAGAAGCTATAAAATATCATTCTAAACTTTTACAGCGAACAGTAATTTCATAGAAACACAGAATCGAGATCATTTTGGCACGAGTTTGACGTATTTATAAGTTATTTTGGCATTTGTTCAACCTTGAAGTTGATCGTTCATATTTCAATCAAAATAACGTTCCCTACAAAGAGAAACCGAAAATATTTGGTTAGGTTGGATAACCAAATTGGAGCCTAGCCGTATCATCGGTTACCCATAAACCGTACCGAACCGTTGTTCTGGCAGCACTTCCGTGTCTATGAGCCGTAGAATTATTTTTTGGAGCTACATATATAAACTTTACTTTTGTCGTTAACATCAATATTTTCTCATTAATAGGTAAGCTTAATTCACATCATTAAATATTAGAGTATTGTAATAACTCCCTTTAATTACGTTCTCAGGCCATTTCTACAATTAAAAGATTTTGATTTGGAAAATAAAACGGTGATTTTGTCTTCCTCCGTCCACTTTACTACCTTCGGTTTAGCAAAATTATCTTATCCAAGTCGAAGTAAATATTATTTTAATTGTAGCTTTGAAGTATACACATGAAGTATGATTTTTCCATTTCCAGAAATTAAAATAATTACGGGGTTTTTTATAGCTGCCTTAATGACATCACGTTAAGATAAGACTATGTCTGTTGTTTTCCTCAAAAAATCGGTCAAGGCAAAGGATACTACAAAGCCTTCACTAAACTAAATCAAGAAGCATTAGCAGAAAGCCAAAACCCAGAATTGCCTCGAAACTATGTATTATGATATTGACAGTGTGTCATTAGTACATACACTGCAAAAAATGCCATTAAAAATGCAGTATTTTTACATCTGGATCGCATCATAACTGCATCATCAGCGGTATGATGCGATCCAGATGTAAAAATACTGCACTTTTAATGGCATTTTTTGCAGTGTACACTCTAAAGATACTCACAAAAATGGATCCTTGTTGCTCTTGGAACGCATTTGAAACACATTTAGTACTCATCAAAGTGGATTACTTGCTGAAGTTTTATAAAGTGTGCACTCTAGGTAACAAAAACCGATTGAAAACCATCATTTAAGCTAAAAGTAAGCCCGTTTATACTAATAAACTTCTCATCAATTATGATATGATGCGATCCACAATTAAACCATTTTAATTTCCTATCCTTTGATTATATCCAAATGGAATCCATCATTATGACGTGTTCTGAGAAATTGTAATGTTAGGTTTTCAACTATTACTAGCTGATTTGCAACCCGATGGGTTGCGACAACTGCAACCACCGTGTGTTCACGCCTGATATTGCACAACTTAAAAAAAAAGCAACGTAGGCCTGTTGGTTATTATTTTTACACTCTGCATTGAGCTCATCAGCCAAGTTACAACTAAACAAAACGTTCCTAGTCGTTATCATTTGACGGCATTTAAGCAAAAAAAATAATGGGTTTGCAGAGCATAAAAATGTTGTTTACGCTGCTCTGTAGCATTACAGAGCTGCCGGCAGAGAATTGACACTAGAGCAAATTAAAGTTTAAAATCAAATCCAAAACCTTCTAGAAAGAGCTTTCTGGCCTAAGCCTTGTACTCCATGTTACCCGAGCATCCTGGCCTAAGCTTTCTTGCCTGGGACTTCTGGTATGGTGTATTGTGCAGACCTTCTGAACCGAGCCCACTGGTCTTAGCACGCTAGCCTAAGCTTTCTTTCCCGAGTCTTCCGGTCAAATCATTATGATTTCAGCCTTCTAGACCATTTTAGTGTAAGCGCACGGACCTAAACCTATGGGTTTGTCCATGTTCCAACATTATGACCTAGGCTTTATAGACTTACCCTTCTGGCCCAGACCTTCTGACATGGGACTTCTTTCTTTCTTAATATATTCGGGGGGTCTAGAGCTTCTGACCCCCCTTCCCCCCAGCTACGCACCTGGTTCTAAGCCTTCGGTCTTGATCTTTTTTGTCTGAGCCTTCTGGCTGGAGTATACTCTGAGGTTGCCTGGTGTATGCTTTCACACATTTCCTGTTTTCCACTATTATTTAAAAGATACCTACTGTTACGCATACATACATAGCCCACATTTTGCACTTGCAGTCTCATTCCCATGAGAACTGCAACGTTAGCCAAAACTGACCTCAGCATCTTTTATCAGACATAACACAGCAGTCGGAGTCAATGGCAGGGCATGAACCCGCCTGACTCAACTTCTAGCCTTGCATTTCCATTCTCATGGAAATGCTAGGCTTGGTAAAGCATAGTTTATACAAGGCCCCAAGGCCTCTACATATTATTTGTATCTGTATATAAACGCCACTCTGTCAATACTTATCCATCCGGATGCTCGACATGGTCCCATCCGGGTCGCTCTTCCGGCTCCCCAAATTGTTACCATTCTACTTATAATAAATACACTAAACTAAACTCCCACTAACAAAAGCGTTCCCCCTCATTTATTCAATGTTAGCTCCATTTACAGGACCCTAACACTACCTTTTCGTTTTCTGGATTTAATTTTCAAGGGCTTTCTAATGGTGTATCACATGTGCGTTTAACTCAATTTTAATTTTTTCCCTTAATTATGTAAGAACTTTAGAAATTAGAAATTAATATTTTCTTAATATAAATACTGGTTTATGATTGTGTATAAAAACAACATTTATGCTTCAGTAGATAACTTGTCAAATTGTCGATTGTATGTATGTATTGTCTTTATCATATTCAGCAGACATTTTAGATGGCAAACAAACATGCACTATCGGAGGAATCAGGTTTCGTATGCCGAGAGAGCATATCGTCGGTGAAGAAACATTGTGTTGCAGGTCTAGTCCCCGCTTAAAAGCATTCTGTTGGACTTCCAGCGGCAGCTGACAACCATGCTGTCCCGAGTGCCGAGCAACAGCACTTTTGTTGCACAGCATGATATTTAAGCGGGTAATATGTCTATGTACATACCTATTTGTGAAAAGGTGCAAAACCCTCTATCTACGTATTTTTGAAAAGGTGTAAAGCGTTCCATTTTCATGTTTTTAAAGGTGCAAAATACTTCATCTACATTTTTTTGAAAAGGCGCAAAACGCTCGATCTTCGTATTTTTGATCTGGTGCAAAGCGTTCTATGTACGATAGATTATTAATAGAAACGTTCACATGGGATTTGTTCGTATTCATAAAACGTGTAATCAGGAGCTTTTGTCTCTTTTATAACAATTTCAAAGCACAATTTCAACCCTTTTTTAGTCACCTAGCTGAAATTATGAGCCTATGAAACTTTAATTTTTGGGGCTGGATAAACTTTAGTAATAATTAAATATAATTATTTATTCACGGAAGTTATTATCTTATTACAAAGGAAACTTAATTCGCATAATTCAATATCCAAATAGTACCAAAGCGCTCAAATGTCGTTTCCAGACCACATTAGAATTACAATTAAAAGTTTTACAGGAAAAAATAAATGTTGATTTTGTTTGCCTCTACCCACTTTACTGGGTATTTTTGGTTTGGACAAAAAACGGTCTTACCCAGAAGTCGCAGTAATTATATAATTATATTCTTACTTGTAGCTTTAAAGCGACTCATAATGAATGCTTTTGTAGTATCTTTTAATAAAAGTAATTCCCACAATTATAAATCAAAATTATCTTAAATCGGGTAAATTACGGGCCATATTACAAGCAAAAGGTTTTAATTTGGAAAAATAAATGTGAATTAATTTTTCTTTCCTATTCCGGCTTTACTATGTACATTTGGTTTAGCCAACACTCTCTTACCTAAGTCGAAGTATATATTAGTTTAGTTGTGGCTATGAAGTATAATTACACACAAAGTATATGCCTTTACCATTTCCTGAAAAAGTAATTACCATTCTATCCTAGAGCTAGTTGAACGTACGACATACTTAACTGTATTAAGAGGAACTTATCAGAACAGATTCAGTCAGAGTTAAACTAACTACGGCAAATAAGAGCAAATCAAATGCTGAATTGGCCTTCTTGTAATACATGCAGAAGCAAAAGAGTTAGGAATATGGAGTCCTTAGTTTTAAATGCTGAGCTTGGTCTGTATATATGTACAGCTAGAGCATCCTTAATCGATATTTTTAATATGGCAGTCATTGTAGTGTTATTTACACCTTCAATTAATGTTTATGAGTTATTTTGCGTAATTACCTATTTTTTGATACTGTGTCAATCCGCAATTTACTGTTATAAATTACGTTATCAGTACAATTACCTAACACGAGCCGTATATAAAATCATGCTAGTTGCAATTAGTGATTTGTACTTGGCATTAACTCGATTCAGTTAATTCCACACAATTAGTACATATCTTTTATTTCAATGCAAGGTAGCTCATTTTAGGACAATATTTTCAACTCAAGTATAAAAATCAATTGGCAAAATTGAGCATAATTTCACTGCTGCAAATGTTCTATACAATATGATTTAAAGGGCAGAAAACATAGCAGCCGTGCTATTATTATTATTATTACCTACATACTATGTAGAATAGCAAACGTACTATGAATCGACTATTTCATGAACCATATAGCAACAAGGCAATTTTGTAACTTCATTTTATTTCCTAGAAAGCGGTTTGGTTTAATGTAGTGCTATTTACACTTTACTCCACCAGTAAATACAGATTTGTAAAAACACAAAAAAAGACACACACAAAATGTTAACTAAAGAAGAAGCCCGGGCTAACCTTCAGCTCATTTCATTTATGGCCAAACTGAATTTATACCCGATTGACGTGGATGCAATAACGGGGCTGGTGGCCCATCAGACACACTCCATCCTTCGGCGATGCGTTTGGGTCACTTTGCTTTGTATCACAGTTTGTGGGGCAATTTATCAAAATTCCAGAACGCTTCAATCCAGTACGGTTTCCGAGCATTTTGCTCTACAGCATGTTCCCTTGCAAACCATATTTTGCTCGGGCATTACGCTAAACTTGTACTGGCACTACGTCCTCTTTATTCAGTGGCCGGACGTTACAGTTGGGCTTTTTAATCAGCTCTTTGAGCAGGATGGTAATTACAAAATTAAATTACTTTACAAACATTACACGGTTTTACCCGAAGTATATTCTTTTTCTTGCTAAAAGTTGCTTTTTATTTTTTAAAATTTTTTGATGTAAAATGCCGAATGGGATAAATTGGCTTTAATTCTCTACGTTAGAGTATTAATAATTCAAAATTGCCGGTATTTTTAATAAACATTTTACACTCGCAACAGAATTACCCAGTTCAACAAAGGGAAAACGCTATAAGAGCGGGCGGCGACACAAATTGCATGAATTCTCGCCGATGGAATTGGTGGTCTTGTACTTCCCTTACATGGTCCTTGCCACCACTTTCCTCCCACTTTTGCTCTTCCTCTACGATCCCACAATAAATATTCTTCTCTATTCTTGTCTGGACGTCAAATACAAAAATGCTGGTTCATTTATTGTCCTTTTCCTCATTGACACGCTAGTGACGCTCTTCTGGTCCTCCACGGCCATCTTCTCAGTCGTCTTTCAAATCATGTTCCGCATGAAGATTGACAGCAAAATTGAGCGGGCCATCGCCGTCATTTCCGGCCCAAAATCCGTCCGCGTTGCCGGGAAAAAGAGCTTGGTCGTCCACCCACTACAGCTAGGGATCTTGAAGGCCTACAAGGCTTGTCGTCAGCTCCAGCTGTCTCTCAACTACTTCAACCTCTGCAACGCCAATATTGTATTTTCCATGAAGAACGCCGTGATTGTGGACGTTCTCATTTGCATCGTCTACGTAATCAAGTATTTTTCTGTCGACTTTGTCGCGAGCGCCTTTGCCATTGCGGCCTGCGTCGATTTAATCCTCGGCTTCCTGGCCCTGTACGACCAAGCGTATACAATCCCTGAGGAAATGAAAGCTTTGAAAATGGAGATGCTGCTGCTGTCCAAGAAAGAATTTACTTCGAGTGACGAGGCCTGGTTTAAGAGGTCCGTGAGTTCTATAAGAAATGTGGCTATCAAGCAGGGCAACTTTAGAACGTTAGAAAGGGAGTCCACCTTAATTTTTGTTGATTTTATCGCCAAGAATGTGGCTGGTCTTTTAGTTTTATTGCGCTGATATTATGTTACAAGTGTTTGATTAATTATAATTTAATGAGCAAATCCATTAGAGACCTAAAAACAGAGACAAATATAATATTGTTAAGCATAACATATTATTATGTACATTATATTGCTTTGCTTCATTTTGCCCTTTGCACTATCAGTCTTAAGTCTGCTGACGTTATGTTTTTACATATTTTATTTACATTATATTTTAATTTTTATTTGAACCAAATGTATTTTTAAGTACCAACATTTCACAATAAACGAACGGTTCTTTGAAGGACCACGATCCCCTACAGTTTGTTTTATTTTGAATAAACTGCCTGATGCTTTATTTGACCTCACCGATCTTATTGCGGCCTACCTTAGAAGCCATACATACCTATATTTAGACCCGATTACACCAATGATCTGACACCATCTTTTTTCCAGAAGCTTCCACTTTCTCAGTTCCATGTTCCATGCCACAGCCTTTAATCTGAATATTAATTCTTGCTCTTATGAAGTCAATTTAAGTTTCTTTGGAAAAATGAGTAAATTCCAACGACGTGTTTTCAAAATAAAGATGCCCGCATTATTACTACTACTTATGATCATTCTGGGACAAAGTAATTGAAATCTACACCAACATGTTGTGTGGCTTTTTCACAAAATTAATATAGAAATACAGGACTTAACCCTTTGTGTCACAAAACCCCATAAGCATCCATTAACTTCGAAACACTTTATTTTTTTGAAATCACATTTTAGCCTATCATTTTAGCCAACATTTGTCCCAAGTATTTATGACAGCGTCAGGGCCAGAGTAGTATAATTTACTTTTGCATATGAACGTTAGGATGAAATCTTTAGTGCACATGGTTGAGTATCTTGGATTATCAATTGAATTGTTATTCACATCAGTCTTTTAATATACAACTTCAAAAAATTCCTTTCCTGTCAAATCAGTTTTTGTCTATGATATGCAATCTTAAAATGGTACACTATGTTCATGTTTCCAACAAGAAGTAGGCAAAGAATAATTAAACTATCCCATAATTATTCAAACCAGGAAGAAACAACGAATTTTAATAAAGTAGCCCTAACTTGTGCAACTTCGGTTTGCCTGAAAGAAATAGAATGCGTTTGCTTCTATTTTACTGTAGTTTTTGCTTCCTGGCAGTAGTGTAGGTATGTATACTTAACATGCCATTTTTTTAAATAGGGGTTTAGCATTACAAAAGTAGATATGTACCTG
>JAQFZC010004008.1:0-17163 GCA_034695205.1 Dicyrtoma fusca | reverse complement strand
TGAAATACTGTATTAAAGTTACAATTTGTTTTCATCACTAAAACAAGGACTATTCTTCCCATTTTTTTGTATTGCTTACTAACTTGTTCTATTTGTAAAAACGATATTTGCTCAAGCATACAGGCCATAAATCTGAAGCGATTCATTTTAAAACACTTGCAAAAAAAGTTATTCGGAAACAAAATGTTTAAATACACATATTTATGTAAAAAAAATGTAAAATGTGTAAGTACACATGTAGGTAGTTTCGTTGTTACTTCGAAACCGAATTTCGAAGTTTTGGATTTTCGAAGATATATACATTCGAAGATATGGATTTTCGAAGACATAAACATTCGAAGTTATGGATTTTCGAAGACATAAACATTCGAAGTTATGGATTTTCGAAGAAATAAACATTCGAAGTTGTGCATTTTCGAAGATATAAACATTCGAAGTTACGGATTTTAGAAGATATAGTTTTAGAAGACATGGACTTTCGAAGAAATAGTTTCGAAGTCGTGGTTTTCGAAGATTTGTATTTCGAAGCTGTGACCGTGAACCTTACACAGACGATATTTTGTAAGCCATCAGCATTAGTCCTAATAATAAACCTAAAGGCAAAATCAAAGTACTAGTAGTACTTTGATAACACATACTAGTAGTATGTGTTCCTCGTTAGTACTTAATACTAATTGTAAGTGCTAATATACTTACCGGCATACGGTATAGTTATTTTTGTAGTATGATAAGAAGCATGGCATTGTACCAGTGTCAAAATGAACCAATTTGTAACTCGATCGAGAGAAACTTACTATGGAAAGTCACCTTTAGTTTTTGCAGACGGCCCTCACAAAATCAAAGTAGCCTGGCTGCACACTAAATATACCTAGGCAACCCCCCTACCTATTTTGCTTTTGTTCTCCATTCGTCCATTCCAAGAGTACAGTATAATTTGAGGGCTGGATAAAAATAATATTAAATATGTATCAGAATGAGAATTGTGAGAGGAGTGCAGGACACAAAAGCAAATAATACAAACAAGTTATTATTTACCAACAACAATATAGCTATATGTATTCACAGCCTCCGAATTATTTCCGAATCGGAGATTCCACGGAATTCCGATTCCGAGCCCGAATAATATAGCTAATAGAAAATAGAAAAGAAGCAGGACCAGAGCACAGGTCCCAAAACAAAATTAGGTCTTACTATCTCATCTATGCCCATGCTCATCCTTCAAAAGTAAATAAACAAAACCCCGGGGACTGTTGACATACTGGATGGAGCATCTGGAGAATCCAGAGTGTATAGAGTATCTGTAGACAAAAACTATCCTACGCAATCATCGGCATCGGCAGTACAAACAGTAAAGATAAGATTCTATTGGATTTGAGACGTCAATGTCAATACTAATTGTGTTTAACTATCTACGTTTGGAACATCTTTTTTTTTCGGTTATTACCGAATGGGGATCTTACTCATGTTTATATATGTATGGTGGGGCAGTGGCCCAGGGTAGGTAGATGTAATATTCCGCTATTCGATTTCTTTCTCGAACAGCCTTCGAAGTAGGTAAGTAAGTAAGCAACTGCGTCTAATATAAACCTTCCAGCCATGTAATTTACAAACTGCGTACAATTTCCGTAAAATAAAAAGCAACGAACTCTTTCACAATAATAACAATGACCTTTTCTAACAAATAAAAGTATTTTCAATCATTTAATTGTTATAGCAGAAAAAGTAGCTTGCAGGTTGTTTTGTTTGTTGGGAAACTAGGTATATACCATCATCATTACCCTCAGCACCACTACAACTACATGAAGAAAAGTTTGAAAAAACAAAAGCTCACATCTACTTCCTCGACAGAGTACCGTTAGGAGGGAGAAGTATGTTTATGCGTCTTTACCAAAATCGATTCTCAAAGTTGAAATTGCTGTATCTAGCTAATGGGAAGTGCTCGCTAGGAGAATATTTCTGGCCCCAACTGTACCGAATAGACTCTCGCAGTCCAAAGAGATGTTTACGAGGCAACTGAACATTTTTACTACGACGTAGAGTCCACTCCACGGCATGCCACACCACAACCCACTGTTTTTCCTATTTTCGTTTTGAAACTGCTACAGACTCACTCACACAAGAGTCCAATCCAGCATCCAGCAATCATCTCAGCGTCAGTCAGAGCCTCTTTTTTTCGTTTAAATTGAATTGAATTTTAATTTTTGAAGCAGAGCGAAGACAAGTACGAAGTACTTTTATATTAAGTGTAGTATTTACATCTACACCAGAAATATAAATATAGAACAGCGTATATTATAATTATTTATAACCCAACCAACCTACGGAGAATTAGGTAGAGAGGTACTTTTAGTTCTTGAAGAAGGACAGGAGGAAAGGAAACCCATAATTAAATACAATTAAATGCATAACATCAACAACATCAACATCCTACAAAGTCTTGACTGCGTCTCGTATAATCGTAATCGGCTGTATGTGTGTCGGCTTGTCAATTTCTTGGCATGGATGAAAGAATAATTGTATAAAAATAGACATTTTACTTACATGCGTTTTATTATGTGCGTACGGAATTGGAATTGAGAATTAGAATATTTCAACTCAACATTTTTGCTCCTTCGAACTGGATCATTCGAACTCGAACTTTACAACCAAAACTAAAAACTGAAGAATTAAATGTCTGGCGCACGCACCTCGCACTCACGGTACGCAACGCAAGATCGAGTGCGGAGAAGTTGAAAGTTTTGTTTTTGCTGTGTGGAAGAGTTGATGCTCAAGATCACTTCTGAAATATCTGTTCTGAAGATTCTGAACTGAAAAATAAAAAAAAAAGAATAAACCAGTTTAGCTCTACGATATCGTACGATCGCATCGTCTTTATTCTACTTCTTTAGCTTTGTCAATTGCTGAACATTGCTGATTGTGTACGTTGAATCGAGCAATCAATTTAAAATAATTAACATTTATCATTTTCAATTTTTGATGTGTGTACATCACAAGGACAAGGGACAGACAACAGACAAATAAAGGTGTATCGGGAAAAAACTGAAATTAACTTTCAACGAACATTTTTATTACAGCCGTTGTGTTATTCTTGTTTTTTGGGTGTGCTGCCTAATAATTAAATGGCAATATGTAATCTGTGAAGTGATTAACTCGCATTTCTACCACTACGATCCATAAAACTGTAAGCTAACATTTAAGCTGTAAGTGGTAAGCGTTTAAAAGAAAGTCTTTCAAGCAATCTCGCAGACAGGTTAGTAGGTTCGAAGCATTACAATGATTTACCTTTGACCTTAATTTTTCGTACGAGGGAATTTGTTCTTAATATTTTTTAAAAGAGATTTATTTGACCGATCAACGCTTGACGATTGTTGATGGTTGATAGTGATCAGCTCATTCCATCGTCAACATTCAACAGTACCATTTACAATTTACTATTGTTGGTAGTCAACACAGCATTCAAAATTTCTAAACGACGGGGTTATTTCTTTTCAGCTGGAAAATTTTTTAAAGAAGTTTCGAAGGTTAACGATTAACCTACTACTGACTACATAAGTAATTTGAATCTGACTTCCCAAGTTCCAGTCAGTTGCCAGCAAAGGTCAGACATCTAACATCAGGTGGAGCGATTTATGAGTCCCGTGGGTCATAGGTAAGTTCATCGTTATATGTACTTTTATTTAAGCCTTGGATGTATTTATAATTGATTAATAATCAGGTTAGAAAGCAGTCAGTCAGTAGTAGTAGGTACATAGGTTAAGTAGGTAGGTATTACTGCATACTGCATTTGACCGATCCATATTTTATATTTGAAACGTCAGTCGGGTTTGAAATTTGGGACCGGGTAACTTTGCTTAGGTAAGTTTAATGTTTCAGAATGATCGATTGACTAGGTATTTATGATTTAATACTACTTTGACTCATTGAGCATGGCAAAATGCAATCTATGAAACCCTGAAGCAATGCAATTATTTGTTTGTATGAGATCCCATACCTATTCAACATTCTTTAATTTTTGTGTCCCGATACGATTGACTTGACAGTGTTAAATCTTTTAGGCTTTTATTCACGGTCCAGTGTGCTGTCCTTTCTCATTTTTTCGTAGGCACTTTCGATTGTTTTTGCTGGTTTTTATTTTTGGAGAACTTATTGCGATCATCAATCATTGATCTATAATCTATACCTAATCATCCTTCAGTTTGAAAAGTGTTAGCAGAGCGATGGGAGAAAATTAGCTGGTGGTTGGGCATAAATGACTCGACCATAAACCCAACATAAAACTGGGCTAGGGTTGTGGGGTTTCGGAGTTGTGGCCGCGTGCATTGTGTCACATCACACAGTCCATGATTTACAAAATAAATAAATGCAACTAAAATCATTACGTCGCATTTGCAACTGGTACTCAAGCTCAACATTCTCCGATGAATTACGACTACCAGTACACGCTTAATTACTTAGGTAGGTGCACATCGTAAAACAAATATCCAGCCAACCAGGAAAGAGTGCCTAAAGCAAATAATTACTACTTGCGACGTAAACAATTTGTGTATTTGTTTAGTGCACACCGGATTTAATTTTCATGCGAAGTACGTTCCAGGCCCGCTTCCAAACTTCCAGCTCCATCGTATCGGCAATAGAATGTGATCATTGCATTTTGTGCTTGCGTGATTAGTGACAGTTTATTTAAATTGTTGACACGCTGGCAAGCTCAGCTCGGTCAACCAGAATTGAATGTAAATGTAAACAATATTGGATTAAGTCATACTTAAGGTGGTATACAAAATGAAACGAACGTATGTAGACGTATTTCTTTTTGTATTTATGTGAACCTCAGCTGCTTCTTCGGTAAATACACGGAAAAAGAACGAATTCGTGTAGCGTAATAATGTAGATATAGGAATACCTAGGTACTTATTAATGGGGCCTTAATTTGTTGTTTAATTTTATACTTTAAGAGCAAGAATACAAGTTGCAAGACAGGAGGGCAAAGATTTTGGACTTGGTACAGAACGGAGCAAATGTCAAAAAAGTCGATTCGTGAAACACCTTAGGTACGCTGATTAGTACATCATCTGTTCTCATGTGAATGTGAATCACATCCACGCCAGTATCAACCCAAGAGGAAAGAACTCCAGCTCGCCTTAAAGATTCCTGCGATCTGAGCACTGGCTCGAGTTTGCCTACTACGATACCAATAATAATATTTACTCTACGAAATATCTACTCCACATTGAAGTTGCAAGTTGAACACTCGACTCGACTCGACGTTGGCAGTATCGTCCGTCTTTCCTTCATAAACTAGAGTTGCGAAGTATTTGTCTCATTCCTCGTCTACTCCTCCAAGAGAAAGCAAGGTGATAAAAAAAAGTCTTTAAATATTTGCTGTAATTATTACTTTAACTTTAAAAGTTTTGCCATCTCCAACGAAGTAGTTGTTTATAGCGTATTAGTTGCCTACTTAATTGAAATATCGTTATGTTACCTGACCAGATTAACATAATTGACACTGTTTAAAATTAAATGCACTCATGTATTTAAAATTTTGACTTTAAATTAGCATTCAGTGTCGAAATTGCAACGTTAACTAGTAATTCACGCTTTAGTGATAGAAGTACCTGATTCTAGTCTTCACATAAGAGTACTTACGATAAATTCTAAAAAATTAGAATTCAAATTGTGCCCCGGTGGAGTGGAAGAGCTGGGAACATGTAAATCAAACTAAATAAAAATTTAAATATTTTTATTCAATGTTTCATGCAGAGAGAACGTGAAAGAGATCTTAACTATTAAACCGCAATTCTCTTGTCACAATTCACTTGTTCCGTGACAGAAGAATTGAAACCTTGTGACTGAACAATACCACGGTGTCCAGTGGTGAAGAATAAATTCGTGAAGTTATTGAGGAAGCTTTTGGATCAACCCGGTGTGCTTTATTTGCCATTATTGCCTGTGACCGTTCAGCCGTTCGCTGTACAAAACAATCGGACATCCTTTGAGGATAATTTGAAGAAAACTTTTGCATCTGTGAAGCTGTGACAAGAGTGTGAAAACTTGACAAGGAAGATTTTGAGCCCTAAGAAGAACAAGATCAAAGCTAGTCAGGTCACAAGATCGATAATTTGGGATAGCATTTGTAGAATTGCATTGTACAGTAATAATAATATATATTTAGAAGTCAATATTTGTACTTGGGATCTTGTATATTATTAATTTTTCTCTCTGGCTGGGTATTTACATCAGCTTGTATTATTTATTTTTTGTCTCTTACTGCGCCATTCGTTCACTGGTCGCTATATTTCCTTTTCTTTTAACGCACCTTTGTGACCTATGACTTCGGATTAGATTGGCTGTTGTCATTAATTTGTTTCCTTTCTTAAAGTACCAATATTCTCGTTTTCATTACAAATTGTAACATTTTGAAAGTTGACTGTCACCCTCAGATCTTAGTCGTATCCAGTTAAACTTTTTTTAATGTTCGGAATTGTTATTTCAAGATATATATAATTTTGACGAACATACCTACTTGTTAGCTTGGACTTTATATTATTGTAGTAGTGAAACTTTCTATCTCAATTATTTTCTGTTGTAACCAAGAATACACACATTCCTCTGTATTTATTATATAATTACCTGTTCAGTACATATGTTCAGTTCAGTTTGCTCGAGACCCTGCCACTTGAACTGGTAACTGTTGTTTAGCTAACTCGAATTTTGTTTTTGCTGATAAGTAGAAGTAAAGCTGCACACATCACAGAACCGAAAACAATTTTATACTTTTAAAATTAAGTCAACGACTAAAGTCGTTCGTTGCTATCTTTATCTGTGGACAGTCATTTTATTGTAACCGTTATATCGAGTCAAATACACTGACACTGTACAACATATTATTATTATATTATCGCTCACTCTCCTCCCGCTTCTCCTTCTTCTATAATTCTCTGGTCTGGTCTGACTTTGTTGAGTTGTGAGTCGTGTGCGTGTATGTGTGTGCACAATATATAAAAAATATCTTGGTTACGGACCAAATTGGAAAAAAATTATCTTTGAGGTGAACAAGTGATTGAGTCGGAGAGAGCCAATGTCTCAACGGGATACTTTAATCCATCTAGTTGCTGGAGGGTAAGCGCTCTTTTTTCAAACAATTATTTGTATAGGTAGTTCATTTTAGAACTAGTGCTTTTGTGTTCGTTCATTGCAATGACGCGGTTAGAAAACACTTACCTTTTAGGGATGATTCATACCAACGCTCATTTGGTAACTACTGATGATTGATTTTATTTAACTTTTTTTTAAATATTTAATATTTTCAATTTCGACAATGCAAGCTTACTTCTGCTATCCTTAACTCTGGCTAGCTGTTGTACCTCCATACTTATGTCATTTACGTGCAAACATACCTAATTAGCTGCATTACGTGCAATGCTACTGTAGTTATAAGGGTTAATGGTTTGCGGTTCCTATTTGATAACGTACAAATGCATCTGTGTTTAATCTAGGTATACAAAATAAAAGATAAAGGTTGGCTTCTCAGATTGATTTGGTTTTCATAGTTCTTGTTTTTTGTTCCTTTGAAAATATAGGTTTGCTGGAACTGCCGGTGCGGTCGTGACCTGTCCCCTGGAAGTTGTGAAAACACGGCTTCAGTCTTCAAATCCGGTCTTTGGGAACCCGAATAATGCCGGTGGAGGGATTTCCAAGTCTGGGAAGCCCACCCCAGGAACTCATTCCACATATCCCAACTCCAGCAACATCAACGATGGAAGTCGTCCTCGAGCACGGAACCTCAGTACATGTGTCAGCTGTGGCCGAAATGCACAAATCCTCGCAGTTGCCCGTCACTCTAAACCCATGCCCGCTGAAAGCACACCAAAACTCGGTCTGGTCCACTGTCTCAGGTACAGTGAAATGAAAATTAATTGCTGTAGTACGTAAGTCAAGGACCCAAACTACAAGTCTAGGCTGCACATATGTCCAAACAGAAAGCTAAAAAAGTATAATTACAAAACCTACAGATGTTGCCTGTTACTGTAGGTGTAATTTCTTTATTGCTTTGTTTACAAGCTGAGCTGTCATTTATGTGAGCAATATAGATTCCGTTGTCTGCTTGCAAGACGTTTTCTGATTTCTTGATGGTGATAATAATAATGTTCGTAGTGGTTCTTCCATTGTCTGTTCCTTGAGATTATCCTCCAAGGGTAGTGCAATACGCAAGCAATTACTGTCATAGGGTGTATGCATTTTCTTTTGTACCTACATCCAGCACGGGTATGCCATGTGCAAGCTTCGTGTTATTGTCTGTTGTATGTAGATGCTAATTCTTTCGGAATATATTTTAAAACAATTAATTCACCCACTTAGGACCCGCATTAGTAAATTAACCTTGCACTGGAAAACTGAAAGTATGAATTGGGAAAGCATATGTTTTTATTTTTTAGTATAGAAGTAGCTATGATGTATATGAAGGGAAGCTTTAAGTTCTTCTTTTGTAATAATTGGGTATGTAGCACAGACTGTCATCTGCGTTGTAAATCGTGTCTCTACACTTGGTATTCCAACAAACGGCTGTACATACGTAAAAAATTAAATGAAAATGAATCAATGAGTGATTAAGTAGTCAAGTTTCTATCTTCAAAGGAAAAATATAAGTCGACTTGCAGGAGCCAGTAAAACCAGATTTGTCGAGATTCCTCGAAGAGGTCAGTTTGCGGGTTATCAAAAGCTTCGTTTAATGTGGGATCTGTCAGCTCGGTGGTAGAAAATCTGGATATATCTGGTAGGAGGATCTCCTGGAAAATTTTCCATCTCCTTAGTCGTCCAAAGATAGGATCCCGAAGCAGATGATTTTTTACTGTAGGTATATTAAGTAGATTTAATGCTAAAGTCCTATTTTTAACATAGCGTAGAATTTTCTCTCTCTCCCTCTCTTATAATTAACTGACTAGTGAGATTTCCATGCCCTTTTCATTGATTATTGACTCAGAGTTCATGTTCATTTGGATGTAGAATGAAATGGTGGGAGAGGACGCATTGACCACTGACCTGCTGTTCTGCTGTAGGCGTGCTTTTGCTCATTTTGTGATCAGCACTTCTTCCCATGCTTGTCAATTACTTTCGAGTTTTGATCTCGACTTCGAACTGGTCTCTTATCTTACTGGTTTCTGAGTAAACAAATTATTACACAATCCGTATTATTTTCCCATTCATCCGGGTGCGATCATTCAGCTCATGCTATTTTAATGGGGATGTCAACGTGATTGAATGCATAGTGATTGATATGAGAGAATGGTGGATGGTTTCTGTCATTTCTGTGTGGATTTGTTGAGTCGAAAGTCGAAACCGTGCCACTTGTTGTTGGTTGTTACTGTCTGTATTTACATATTTAGGTAACTATGCTAATGTTTTGAATGCAAGGCGATGACTCGTCAATGCATCAGCACTTCAGAATGTCTTTAGGTGCATACACATATGTGTTGTATTTTTGTTTGGTCGATAATATTTGTTCAGTTCTCATGGATTCTTCATGTGAATTCAAGTCATTTCGTGGGGGTGTGGAGTATCAACGTTCTTTGAAAATTAGCAAACAAAATTTGTCACTCAATGTTCGTTTCTGCACTTGCTTCCGTAGAAGTCAAAAACTTTTTTTCATTCGTTTTTTTTTCTCGTTCGATTGGGGAAACGTTTCTCACATGTGAGGTGAACGTTGGAGCTCATTTATGATCATGATTCACCGTTAGCTCATTCTTTTCGTTCCTTTCTGTAGATTTCCAGATTTTTTCCAAAAAAAATTGATAGTAATGTTCCTTCTTGCATGTGTAACATAGGGAGATGTAGAGTAGGTACGCTAAACTAGATTTTGTTTTGATTTGACCGATGTCCCCTTTTGACTTAAATCTTTCCAGCCTTAAGATAGTAAAACTTTTTTTTTAACCCTAGATTTCAACTGAAGAGTTCGCAGTGGAATTATTTTTACTTTTTAGCTTGTTATCTCGTCCAAGAGCTAAACTAGTTTGAGTCGGTTCTAATTCAGTTTGTTTGATATCAATATATGTAGTTTTGGATTTAAATGTGGGTTGGGCGGTTTTATTGCTGTATCCGTAGTTGTAGTTTTGTAGTACTCGAACATATCTTCTTGTAGTAGTATCAAGAAAATGATTTCCGTACGTTTTTTTTAGTTTTTGGAGTTATGGCTTCTTACGATTGATTATCATTGCTGGGAAAGACATGGGACGAATACGATGAGTTAGCGAATACACTACATACGATGCATGCGTGATAAATGTCAAAAGGTCAGGATGCTCGTGTTAGTTGTCATGTAGGTTCAGTGGTGGTACATATAACTCTGTTTCTGCTTGGTTCTGGCTTTAGATTAGATTGGAATATAAACTTAGATGTTCCTGGTACAAAAATAAGACTAGTAGGTATATAGAAAACAAAATTGTGGTTATTTTTTTGAAAAATTTGATGTTTGTCTGTAATTAATGATGTATTTATTTGGTCATTGCTCACTATAGACTTATTATTGAGAAGGAGGGTCCTCGAGCATTGTTTAAAGGACTTGGACCTAATCTTGTGGGAGTGGCCCCGTCTAGAGCCATCTACTTCTGTGCTTACTCACAATCCAAGAAAACCTACAATCAGATGTTTCCCTTTGAGTCCCCTGTCGTCCACATCTGCTCCGCTGCAACTGCAGGTAATTCAAACAATTTATAGAATTTCTTTAGACTACCGTATGCATTCCAATAAGTTCCGTCCCTTTCTGTAGTTGTATTGTACTCCGCAATGTCAACTGTCAGTCAATGAACATTCTAACATTTCTTTTGCAAGAAATCCATTCTCCAGGTTTTTATTTTGGTTAGCCTTGCCGAGCTGAACAGGAAGTTAAATCGATCTCTCAGTTCCGCTCGATAGTTTTCTTTTACGTACTAACTAGGGCCGTTCTGAATGCAAAATAAAATTGAAGGCTAGAGTCTACTAAAGAATAAAGATTATAATTTGTATTAGAATACCTAATTGTATGGAATGCCGACGCGTTCGCCTGTAGAATTTATGCAGTTACATTGTAGAAATCCTTTTCCACGTCCTGTGTTGGGATTGTAAAATGTTATGAAGGTGTTAATGAGAGTGACGTTGACATGAATGATTTTAATTTTTAATTCTGACAAATTTGATTTAATTTCGGTAAATGTATTTTTGCGAGTACGGTTCATGCTCATACAAATGTGTGATGATGGACGGAGTCGGGGTGCACACGTGTACATACTGTGCTTCGTGTATATTTAGATTTTATCTTTACTGCTTTTGCTTCCTTAGCAGAGTTCGATGCATGTGACGGCCACATGGGATTATTGACTCAAAACATTTGTAGGATAACGCCACGTCAAATACCAAGCTTACATAGTTCAGCCAATTAAATCATTATCTTCCTTTCCGTACATTTATTTGCCGTTTCCACATACCTATAGCAGTTAGCGTCTCCTTTGACTAGGTATAGTGTTGGTTTGGACACATATATGGAGGTTAAATAGTTGGAGCATTACGCCATACATGAATATATGTAATCTACTGCACAGAGTTCCGGACTAAATAGAGAGAGTTAGGTATTTATGTACGCTGCACTTGCTCTTCCTTGTCTTTAAAAAGCTCTTAGGAAATGCCTACTGCGACGGTGACGACGTGATGAAATTCACATGTTCCCGTAAAGTGAGTTTAGCTTTTGTTTTAATTAAGGCTATTAAAAGTTAATTGGGCACAAGAGGCTCCTGTAGCTACGGGCACAGATATGGAAAAAATATAAGCTTAGCATTGACAATGACGTCGTTAAACTTGACCTAGGACGCCAGCGAAAATTTTTGACTTACCATCACTAAAGGAAGTGTAGTAGACTACACTACTGGACCGTATAAAACGGCTAGAAAAATTTGTAATTGGATGTTGAAGCGCATTGCAGCAATTTAATTCTATTGCTTTGAACTTGACGACGGTCGTCGAGTGGAGTTAATGTGGATACGTACCTACTTTTGGAACACTATAAGAGATTGCATTGCATTTTGCATTGTATTTATAATCGAGGCTGAAACTTTTTTAGGCAGAAAATTGCTGTGCAAGGTGAAGTCTACTAGAAGTCGTTTGATAGTAATAGTCACTGCCATTGCCATTGCCATATGGAATTGTAAGAAGGAGGCATTTGGCGGTAGCGGATTTCGGTGCCTTGCCAACGCCAATGCCAAGCCTAGAGTGTGGGTATAATATAGGCACCTATTGTGTTATAGTACAGTGTAGCATACAGGCTTATAGGAAATTCGGTGCAATCATAAAAAGAGAATGTAACCTTTCTGAATTCATTTTTTTTATTTCATGGTACACAGAAGACCAATTTTGTTTTATTCTTTACTTGATCAAAACCGTATAAAGTGCAATTTCGTAGCCTTTTTTACGCTTATTATACAGCGGTCTTCCGCCGATTTGATAATATTTTTGCACTGCACTGCTCTGCACTGGTCTCCTACTCGCCATCTGCTCTATTATCATGTATTGACCTTCGGCCTTGAAAATTACCTAATGTCTAATGAAATGCACATGGAAGTTTGTAGGATACATCCAGATCTGGAAGATAGAAGGACTTATCAGTGCTAAAGTCTAGGGCCTACGTAAGTAGGCGTAGATATGTGTAGTATTTACTGGTGGCGATTATTAGAAAGATTAGATACATCTTTTGCAGTTGTTTTGTTAACTTCACGTTCGTTGTACATTGTGTCATGGCTAGCATTTGAAATTGAATGCAAGGTTTGGACATTCAATCTGCTTCATTAGTTTCTCACTGAAATATAATTAGGTATATAATGTACATATAGGTAGATAGAGTTTCAAAGGGTTTAAGAGAAATTTGATTTACATTTCATAATATAGGTAGGTGCCGTAAAGCTTCAAATGCTGTATTTACTAACACTACTACTAAAGCACAATGTACCAACTCAGTATAGGCAGTTAGGTATAGATGTATAACGGGTGATACTGTAGACGTAATAAATCACATCTGGTCTGGAATTAAGTTACTCTGTACTTATGTAGCTGGCTAAATTTTGTACGTTTTTTCTAGCTGTAAAAACAGGATTATTTAAAATTATTATCGAAAGCATTTTAAGATTATTAGATCACCGATTACATACTACAATTACACTTACGCAATATCACATGATATTAAGTATTTTTGTTTCAACTGTTTTATCATTATCAGTTGGTAGTACCATTACTATTATTAGGACTGTCTGGGCTTTGGGGGTTACCTTTCCTAATGTGATCGAAACCCATTTTTGAAGTTTGATTTTCGAATGATGGGAGTGTCACCCTGTACATTATCTTTATTTACTATCCGATAGCCCTCTAAATACTCACGACAAGTGGATCAGAGTGCTTGTTTACTTGATGTAAAATTCCATTTACTAAATCCACTTTATTGTTCAGTATAAATATTGTCGTTTGGGAATCAGGTTTTTTATTTGTTTTGCTAGCACAGATAATGAATGGATGTGTGCTAATAATAAAAATGTAGTTGCTGACTGAGGGACTCACCAATCGATTGAATCAATGCTGATTTTTGTAAATGTATCTGAAAGGAAATTATCCAGCTACGTCCTGTAGACATTTTACAGCTATTTTTATTTTTTATTACGTCTATTTTTTAAAGGAATGGTGACTGGAATGTCATGTTTAAAGAATATTAAGTATAATTCAAGATTCCAATATTATTCCTGACACCACACACCACCCGCTATATTCCGCCCATCTCAGTTTCCCAAAAGTCCCCTGCCCACATGTTTACTAAATTTAAAATAAAATGTTGAGTAAGGTTGTATTAATAGCGTTGTGTTGCCATTCCAAGTCCAATCCGGCTAAACACGTTATCAACTTTTTTTTTACATATTTATTTGGTCCCTCTTGGAGCAGTAGTAGCAGTTCTAATGATCTTATGGCGTGCTGTCACTGTTTTCCACTTCACAGCGTGCACTTTTTCTGCCTCTACTTTCATCACTTTTCAAAGAGATTTTGACTTCCTTCGGTGCTTGGTTCGGTGTTTACGGTTTTGGAGTAATGGCGTGGCGCCGTTGCCATTATGAGTATAGCTTTTCCATTTATACTTGGTGTTATAGTGTATATTCATTCATTCAGTAGGATCGTGGACGTCACTAGACGACAGCGACTACGACTCTAAATGTAGTTAGGTACATAGATTATGTAATGTTTGTATGTATTTTCATAAATTTAAATTCAAGCATGATCCAAAGTGTATGTAGCTAGTTAGGTACCTCTCCTTTATTTTTGCCAAGAACCGGGTAATGCCGGGTATATATGACAGGGAAGAATTTTCCGAGCAGTTGTCAAATGGAAAAAGGTTGTGTAGCTGAAGCTGATGCAAATAAATTGCGGGTTTGACACGTAAATAATATGTATATGGTGTAGTGGGGTAGTCATAGCGGTAGTTCGTAGTGCGTCACTTAAATCTTTTTTCAGTCATCAAGCATCTACCTGTGCATAATACATACATAGTAGGCACCTAAGGAGTAAGTTAAAGTCTTAGGTGATGATGAAGGCATATGCCATTATTTAAAATACCCAGCTTAGTCTTACTTAAAGGTTTGTTAGCTCTGCGTCGTAGTTTCCATTTTTCTATTTGTGACTGGACTTTAGATGTTAGGTGATATACATAGAGGAACGTTTAGGCGGCACCATTAGCTAGTAAACCTCCAGTAAAATAGTTGTGTAATTTTATTGTTTCATATCTGTTTCGTTTGGAAGGAGTACATTTTCATAGGTTTTAGAAAGGAAATAAGGAATTTTAAATTGCTTTAACTTGACAGTTCAGTGCTTGAGTGCATAATTACGGAACTGTTCAACTGTTTCATGCAGAAACTGTTTCTATTTCTAGCCAAAGTCTTTATCCGGCAGGCTATGCGTGTACTAGAGCCATAGTTCTTTTCTACTCTATAATTGCATATTCTCGCTCAAATTTGATTTGCTATTTTGCTGTGAGTAGAAATGTTTCAACACGCTTTACAAATCGATCTTGAAACTCTAAGTGAAGGTCATGCTGCCCTTGTGGCCAAACTTCCAATCTAGATTCAAAAGAATCATCAAAACAAATACGTAGAGGTTAGGTAGGTAGATATTGCAATTCTGAACTCACAATTAGTAGATATTTACGGTGCAGGCACCTGTATTAGTTTAGCTCGGTAACAACATACCTAATAATTAATTATGATATATTTACTAATTTTATTGTTATGAGCACTCGACTTACATAGAATTTTCAATGCCTTCATGACACAATTGTGGACTGTCCAAAGGACACATCATGTCTTTCTTCCCGTGCAGAATGAGTGTAGGGATTTTAATTGCTGGTAACAGTAAATCTACTCGAAAGCTTTCATTTCGCTTGCAGTCTACGACATACTGCTGGAAATCTTGAAGCATTCTTTTCATTTCCTCTTCGCCGTAAATGTCCACCATCATTTTCCACCGTTGTGGGATCCAGTTTATTGGGTCTGCCATCACTTTACAAAAATAATGAATACAATTTTGAGCTGATGAAACACAAAAGATAATTACTTCATAATTTTGTGTGACATTTTAATTTATATTTAAATGACCCCTCACTTACTGTCAACTAATTTGACGGAAAAGTCAGTTATAACTGCTGGTGAACCCCAAATAACCAATTTTTCAACGTTGGATGGATTATCCGCCACAACGTGAACTCCCGTCGTTCCACCATTGCTCCAACCCAGGATTGAATATTTATGAATATCTAAAGTCTAAAATTAGATTGTAACTATTATAATTATAATTTCTAATTATTATTTAATTAATTTAATGAACATTTAGTTGACCTGGTTTCTACCTTCATTAGTTTAGCTATGGCAAGAGCATCCTTCACATATGGATTTTTCCCTACTTGCCGTTGAGGTGGTCGACTTTTCCCATAGCCAGGTGGATCCAAGCATAAAATTGTGAATTTATCCGGATTTAGCTGCTTCATTATAGGCTCAAAGTCAGTTTCAATTGTTCCTGTATTTATGTATAGGTACATAGTCCCAAGGATAGTCGAATAAACCGAAAAAGTTTGTAAAAAAAATGTCCCACTTTACGGACAGTGTATCGATTTTATTTCTATTTATGCTACTTTATTTATTTTCTTACCAAAAACTCCGGGGATGCACAGGACAATTTGTGGTCCTTGACCAGTTCTCCCGTAATTTATCTCCAGATTTTCGTCCACCTTGACTTTTTCTTGAATTACCGTAGAATTGTATTTGGATCGTACAGTAGACACAGACAGCGATCGATGACATAGTTGGATAGGTTTGGATATAGCTTGAGTTTGGTTTGATTTGATTAGAGATGAGAATATTAACCGGCCTTGCACCGATATTAGTTTATACATTTTTGAATAGTATTTTGTTTTTTTTTACTGTGTTCTGAGTTATTATAGGATCTTATTGATCTCGCTCTGTACTTCCAGAATCAGCAATATTTAATCTTTCGTTGCCGGTCTCGTATTGTTTCTGTTACACATGTTGTTTTATAATTCAGTTGACCAAGTAAAGATGTGTATGTTATTCCTAATTTTGTAATACGCGGACTGACCATGCATTTCAGTCTGTAAGAAATTTGGTGTAGATGTTAAGATCACATTATGGCCGATGGGCATATTTAATGCTGCTAGATGAACATGGGCACAAAAACCGGTCATGCAAGATCTCGTGCAGTCTTGACACAGGATTTGTTTTTCATTGTTCTGTTTTGCACGTTACAAGAATAGGTAAATGTACAGCTTTCTTTAATCCGGGATGAGTGTTGAGAATGGGAAGCAGGTTACAGTTTAGGGCTTTGTTTTATTTTTATTGTTGTGTAGTTGTGAGTAGTAGATTTTGCTAATTAATTGAGAGTTCGTCATCAGGGTGTACTTGTTCTAGCTTAATAATAATAAAAATTTCCAGATGTGCACGTTTGCATGACAGGACTGACAGTTTGACGGGAATAATTATAAAGTATTTGAGACCAACTCTATAAAAAAATGTTGTTAATTATAATGAAAATTTGCTAATGAAGGATGGATTTTGTATTTGTTTGTGTAGGTTTCGTAGCCTGTACAGCGACCAACCCGGTATG